>CATIWR010088457.1:0-16083 GCA_949677035.1 Omphalea diandra | reverse complement strand
TTTAGACAAATTTGTAATTATGTTCATTAATGACATAGTGGTGTATTCGAGGAGCAGAGAGGAGCATGAACAACATTTAAGGATTGTGTTGCAAATTTTGAGAGAAAAATGACTATTTGCTAAATTAAACAAGTGCGAGTTACATCATCATGAGAGGTTGGTCACATCAAAAGGTGAGAGGTTATTTGCCATAGAGGTTGGTCACATCAAAAGATGAGAGGTTATTTGCCATAAAGGTTGGTCACATCAAAAGGTGAGTAAAAACCATAATTAGATTCAATGTGTATGATAATTTTATGAAATGATTATGTTCTATTACATGTATATATGATTGAATTGTTACATTTTATATGTGAATACAAGTCAAGTGAGAATCATATGCTCTTAAAGATTACTTGGTATATCATTTGTGAATGAGCACTTACACATGAAACTAAAAGGGTGTTGTGACTGCCTTGTCAAACACTTGTAAATCACATAGAAGATCGACCAATAGGTCCCATTGGCACATGCTATTGATTAAATGAATCACTTATTATATGCTGGCTAACAAAATCAAATGTCACTTGAATCACATGAATTCCCGAGAGCAGTGTTTGCCTTACATGGTCAAGACAAAAATTAATCTATTGCACTTGCACTTGCACTTGCATAGTCAAATGTTATACTTATAATGTATCATGATGATATTTGATTATTGGCTGTGACATATGAATTTGACTATTGTTTTTATTCATTGAGTCGTGACTCACCAAATTGCAATTATATTTTTCAGATACCAAAGAATAGGGATTTGACACTTTGGTGCTTAGAGTTTTACATTATGACACATGGACCATAGGTCGTCGACTGAATTCTAACTCTCTCACTCCTTGTGACTGAATTCTAACTCTCTCACTCCTTGTGTCATGTACATACATTTAGATAGAAACTAGTTATGGTCACTAGTCTTGACATTAGTTAACATATATGTACATTAAATGCATGTTTGATTATGTATGTATGATGAATAAAATGTTTATGCATATGTATTTTGGACATAAATGCTAGTTTTGTAATGAAAATGGTCGTTACACCACATCACATCATAACAAATAATGGTGCTCATTTAACAAGTATAGTTCTAGGTAATCTTAAAGAAGTATAGAGTAATCCACTACAAGTCATCATCTATAGGCCCCAAGCCAATATGGCAATCAAGGCGACTCATAAAAATGTCAAGAGCATCATTGACAATGTGGTGAAAACTTATAAGGATTGGTCAGAGAAGTTATCCTTTGCATTATGGGGCACTAAGCCATGGTAAGGACATCTGTAGGAATGACACCGTACTATTTGGTATATGAGATAGAGTTAGTGCTAATAGTTGAGATGGAAATGTGGTCCCTATGGATATTGATTGAGATAGGGATTCTCGAGTATCAATGGGTGAGAAATAGGTTTGAATAGTTAGCCCTTCTAGATAAGAAAGTTAAAGGCTTTCTATAATATGCAATTATATCAAGATAGCATGGCATGTACTTTTAACGAAAAAGTTGATGGTAGTATAATAAGTGTCAGCAATTTGGTGTTGAAAGAGGTCCGAATATAAGCTCAAGATCCTTGAGGGAAGTTCAAACCAAATTAGGAAGGTCCCAATATGATCTGATGATAGGTGTATATTATATAAAAATCCTTAAGATGCAAGTGCACAGGTTAAAAGTAATAAAGTGTACTTGCGAGTATGAATATCATTCCTGTGAGGATTAATTTTAACTAATAAGTATCTTCTATCTTATATTATCTAGAGAATCAACAAAGGATGATGAGTAAAATTGTAAATAAGAAAATTTCATTAAACGCTAATGGTAATAAGAGATAATCAATAGTTTAGAATGGCCAGGGATTCAACTTCACTTGATCATCTTTTATTGGTTTCCTTATCTGATTGGTTCATTGATCATATACTACTATCGAGTCACTAATGTGATTAATCAATCCATCTCAAGTAGAAATTGACATACAAATGCATGTTAAGCTAAAGGTTTCTTAACTCAAAAGCTAAACATCATGCAATTGCCTTACTAAGCAATACTTTATGGATAACAATAGTTTATTAAGGTTTTTCAACTCAATAACAACACAAGGAAATTATTGAAGGTTCCATCCTATGAAAATCATGTCTCCATTGTCAATTAACAAAACTAAGATGATTAATGGCTAGTTAATCAAATATAAAGCACTCAACAATTATTAGCACTAATAATGAAAGAAACCAAGAAGACTTAAATTAAAAAACTTAATAGAAGTTATACAAGATCTATTTACAATCATAACAAAAAAAGAGCATAGTTCATAATAAGATAGAAAGAAGAAAAAAAAAATCAAATCAGCCTTAAGAATAATCATGAACTTCTTCTTGATTTCTTACACCTTTTCTCTCCCTAACTTAAAACCTTTTTGAACAATATTCTCCCCTTTAGGTTAATCCCTCATACCCTAATTCTAGCTATTTTCCCATCTTAAATAATGGTCAAACCATGCCTTTGGAAAATGAAACTTGAATGTCTTCGAAATCGAAAAAATTTGTCTAAAAATTTTCTTATGTTTGTGACATAACGATGTATGCCTAACGAAGCATGACCATGCACTTCTTTGATTACTTTGTAGTGGCTCAAGCTTTTCAAGGCTCACAAATGTGTATTTAGGTTGTGTGTTTCCTTGCCTTACTATTTGTTTGTTTTATTGAGGTGCATAGTTGTGTGCTTGGAGCACATGGCCGCTCGCTCTCTCCTTTCCTTTTATTCTTTGCTTTTCTTCACATTTTTCCTATAAGACACCATTTTTCACACATTAAGTCTATTACTATGCCAATTTCAATTGGAATGCATGAATTCTAAGAAGAATAAACTATAAAAATATAAAAATTAATCCATTAGACAAATTCCCCCAGACTTGAATTATTGCTTGTCCTCAATCAATCTTCTTTTTTACCAATGTATAAATCAACATCTCTTATCGTTAGAATTGAGTATCAAGAGTTTCAAAGGGAAGATTTATCTTAACAATAATCTTGTTTTTCCTAACTCAAGCAATTTCATTCAAAATAATAACAAGTTCCAAATCAATCATATCTAATTCGCAAAAAATCAAATGCAAGAAAGTGTGTGTGTGATTTAGCATCATATTTCATTCACTAATTTGATTCTCTTTCACATTCACCTCAAGCAAGATTCTTCCTCAATTCCCAAGAATCACATATGACCATAATCAAAACTAATTCACCTTTCTCCACTAATGTAGAACTTAGCAACCTTAAGAATCATGAGGACTTTAATAGCTTGTAATGTAGGGCTTAGGGTTAAGCTACCAAAGAGTGGTCAAGTCTAAAGACAAGAGAATGATATCAAGACATGAGTTATACCAATAATGCAAATTGTGATTGTGATTAATAAGTGCATCTATCATGTTCATTCTTTGCATGACTTTCAAAAATGCATCCATACATATGCATACTTATTTGGGTGGCTATTCTTCATTGATTTTCTCTTTTTTTTTAATTTGCCCCCACTAAACTTGATTTAGACTTTATGCTTACATTTTTGCAATTAGCATGTCTTTCTTGTAACTCTTGTAATTATGCATATAATTAACAATTTACATAATCATATAACCATTCTAACTCATTCTTTTGATAGGGGAGGTAAAAGATTATTAAGGTTATATGGTTATAATAATGGTAATGGGTTATAGAAAGAAAAGGCTAATTATACTTACAAGTAAGTATAAATAAAGGCTCAAAATGGGTGATAATGGTCTATATAAATCAAGGTATGGATGGAGAATAATAGGTTAACCAAAGAATGCCTTAATCACTTCCCTAAGATTGCTAAGTCCTAGGATTTCACCTTAAAAGTTATTTAAATAAGTTCTAGAATATGTAGAGGTTTCCTCTAACTTGAAGTGGTGTAAAAAAAACATCTTATATGGAAATTCCTAATTTGCCAAAAGTGCATAAATAGTTTTAATATGTCCAATCAATTTTGAATAAAAATATGATTATTAAGCTCAAATCATTAACACAAATGAAATTTACTTAAGTAATTCCAAACAAAGATTATAAATTTTCTTCATCAATTTTTCACCTTAAAACCAAGAACCAAAACTAACCATAAAAAAAATGCTAACTTAGCATCAAGTTCAAAAGTAATTACTTGAATACACAAAAGCAACCTTTTTATCAAGTTTATGCCTAATTGCAATCAAGAGTGAAGAACTAAAAAAAAACCCCCTCAAACTTAAACATCATTGTCCTCAATGATTAAAAAGCAAAAATTAAAGATCAAAGGAAAAGGACTTCTCTTTCAAAGTTTGGGAGAATGAGTGGAACATCCTAAAATTGTCAAGCAAAGCATAAGCAACTACAAAAGAGGCATTCATGAGACCATAAGAGCAATATGTCGACCATTAAAATATCACAAGAAAAGAACACATAGCTAAAATGCCACAATGACACATATCATAGGAAGTACAAAATTAGGAATGCAATGTTCTCCATAAGTGACAACCATAAGATAAGTTCAAAAGTTCAACACCAAACATCCATAAAGTTACAAAAACATTAACAAAAATAATAAGATTTATAAAAGAAAAACAACAAAAATAAAGGCAAGATGGGATGATTAATCCATCAGCAGAGGAGGAGGAGGAAACCTAATGTACTCAAAGTAGGCTTATACATGCCCATCTATATCAACCATTTAGGTGTTCAAAGCCACAATTCATCCATAAACCTCTTCCTCAAATAGATTAGTAGTGATCCATATGCTCTAACCGAGATTCCATCCGTACTAAGACCTTTTCAAAATAACTCATGGATAGCAGTGGAGGATCAAGAGAATAAGACTCTTCAATAGGTACATTCTTTGGTGCCTTACCTTTATTTGCATCATCAATAACCCTTATTTCTTACTCACTTTGGATAAACACATAACCATCCCCATCTTTCATCACAAGCCCAATGTAAAGAATTTTATCATAAGATAAGTAATAAGAGCTTGAGGTGTGATCGCCTCGGGTTTTGCTCTAATAAGTTGAATCTTGGTTGTAACTCTTTCCTTTTATCAATCAATGAGGGAACGAAAGGATATGGGTTTTCACATTGGTGATAAACCCTAAGATATGGCACACGATTAAGCCAACAAACATCCTTTAGGCCTTGTGTAATTTCAAAGCCCTCAGTCCAAAATGGTGGTCATTTGAGGATTAAAAGTGGGATGATATATTGGTAACATACCCAGGAGATATGGAGCCATCAATCAACTTTGGTCAGGACAAAAATCCAAGAAATATAAACCTAATCTAAGTTAATTAAAAGGCCCATTTTGCCTTTACCCTATCAGAGAACGAGTTTGAAAATTGAGTACGACTGGTAAAAGAGGTTAAACACCCCCAAAATTGCCCGAATATTAGGATTCAACTTTTAGGTATCTTTAGTTCACTTTTAATATTTTAATCTAGTTATTTATTTGTCTAATTACCAACCCTAAGCATACATCTTAAGTATAATTCATTTAGACAAACCAAATCATCAACTCAAATGGAAGCATCATGACAAAGGGGATTCATGCATACATAATTCACCCATTATATCATCCATGATCATATAAAAAAAAAAAGAATGGGGGCATGTGACATGACATAAGGTTTTAGCATGCATCATCATCCATCCACACATATAAACATCCATAATCAATATGTGATAGTGATCAAGACCAAATACATGGTTTAACTCAAGTTATGGCACCTAGAACAAAGGAAGAAAATAGGTTATTAATGAATCAATATGAAAAACTAAAAAATAAAACTTAAAGTAAACAAAAAATATATATAAGGTCCATAATAACCATATTACCACATCGTCGAAGTCAAGGTTCCTAAGCATATATCTAAGTCCATAATAATCACATTCCAACATCATAAATCATAATATAAAACACGATATAACATGATCAAAATGCATAACAATAAAGTGCTAGAAACCATAAACATAAGGTGCAAGATACTTCAAAGGGCATCAAATGGCCTAAGGCAGTAATCACCATAAAAGGGAGATCTTAGGGTTGATGAACCCTCCCTCTCATTGGTCATAAAAAGCTTGGGCATTTATGAGCATTACTAATCATAGAGAAGGCTAGAATACATATAAAAGGAAAAGAATGAAGGCTAAGGCACTATTCACATGTTTCTTAACATAAACAAAATCATAGAAAGAAAGACTTTCAAGATCATTAGAACCTTAAGTTCTTCACTCGGTCATTGCCTTAAGTGATCCAAACAGATTCAAAGCCTAACATTGAATCCACATTAAATAATATGAACATTAAAGTAGAAACTAGCATGAAAACCATGACAAAATCCCTATTTTTAAAGTGGATAAGGGTCTTTGGCTATCTGACCTTACTATATTTTGTCACTAGAGTGATGAAGAAGTATAAAAGAATGCTTTTGATGAGAGAAATCTAAATAAGGATGAGAAGGTTTCACAAAACTATGCAAAGGGAATAAGGGTTGTCCAACCCATTGATGGGGTTGTACAGGCCAAAAAGGTGGGTTATATAGCCTATATAAAGGTTGTACAACCCTGTAATCTTAGGTTTTTAAAAATAGAAAGATGAAAAAGAAGGTGAAAAAGAACAGAGAGATGGAGGTCCTTTGGATGCGTTTGTATGTTCTTGTGCCCTTAAAAGAAGAGGGAGATGAGGATGCTTTGGATGGCTTTGTATGTTCTTATGCCCTCAAAGGTTTACAAAGTGTTTTATTTTTTCTAAAATGCTTAGAGAATGCTAAATTGATGAAGAGGACCTAGTTTTGCCTTAAAATAAGTTGGGTGAGTTAGGGTTTTAGGGTTTTATGTGTTAAGTGTGAGTTTAGAGACAATTTTGGCAGAGTAACCTTAGGGTTTCCAACCCTATTTTCCAACCTAAAAAATTAGGGTACTTATAGATAATAGTGGGTGCATAAGGCTAGAAATGGTTTTGATTGCACCATGGACATGTCTAATCATGAAGAGGGAGATGAACCTCTTAGAATTAGGGTTTATACATAGGTTGCACAACCAAGAATGGGTTATACATCTAATTATCAAGGATGTACATTCTTAGCATTTAAGGGGGACCAATTCTAAAAGGTTAAGAGGATTAGGGTTTAAGGTAAGGTTGTCCATCCTTAAGGAGGGTTGTACATCCCTATTTGTGGGTCGTACATCCCTGTTTTGGATGGCCTATACATCTCACCTTAGTGGGATGTAGTAGGATTGGTTTTGGATTATTTTTTTTTTTTGAGTTTTGACTTAGTTTTAGGCTTAGCTTTGGGTTTTTCTAAGGTCTACTAAGTTTTTATTTCTCTTTCTTTGACTTTTTTCCTTTACATTTAAAGGAATAAGTTCAATGATTTTCATTATTAAGCTTGCATCCTGAGACCTAAAATATGATGCTTACAATTTGCCCCCTACTTTGAGCAGCTTGTAAAACATCATTTGAGAAATGATCGTTAAAAAAGATACAACAAAACATTAGTTATAAACTTAAACACTGGATAAAGGATACGAAAGGATACAATTTTTTCAGTAGCTCTTCGAGCAAGTTTTAAACATCTTGGCAACCCTTTAGTAAGTACCAAGGTTAAGTTTCTATTTCTAGCAACCCTCTAGCAAGCACTAGAGTTGATTATTCTTCAACATCTCTCTAGAAGGTATTAAACTTTTTGACAGCTCTCTAGTAAGTACCAAGGTTAAACTTTACTTTCAAGTAGCTCTCTAGCAAGTACTAGATTAACCTTCTTAGCAGCCTTCTAGTAAGTACTAAACTTCTTGACAATTCTCTAGCAAGTACTAGGCTTCTTGACAACCCTTTTGCAAGTATCAAGGTTGAATATCTCCTTCTAGTAGCCCTCTAATAAGTACTGCAGTTGATCATGCTTCAACAGTTCTTGGACAGTTACTAAACTTCTTGGAAACACTCTATTAAGTACCAAGGTTGAGTATCTTCTTCCAGTAGCTCTCTAGCATGTAATAAAGTTGATCTCTTTAGCAACTACCAAGTACTAAGTTTTTTTTATAGTGCTTTAGCAAATAACAACATTGAATATATTCTTCCAATAACTCTCTAACAAGTATTATAGTTATTTCAATGGCTTTCAGTAGGTACTGAGAGTTTTGTATGCTTTTAGCAAGTCTCTATGGGTGCTTCCACCTTTCTGGTTGATGGTTCTAGCTCAAGGATGCCCCTTGGGTGGTTCTTATGTCATTTGGGACCTTTTGGCATTTGTAAAACTGAATCTATATCCTTATAGCTCCTCTGGCTATTTTGAAGGATTGTTATTATCTCAGTGTAATGGGTATAAGCTTAGATGTTATAGAAAGTGCTTCTTAGGGCTTTACCATTTTTAGGAAGAAAGCAATTTCTCTTTAAAATATTATTGAGACCTTTGAGGGTATAAGTCTATCATTGAATGATATTTTGGCTACTTTAGGATTTTAGGAAATTTAAATGTAATTGGGATTTTTAGGAAGTCAGGGATATTTTGGTAATTTGGTCGCTTTGGGGCTCTTTGAGAAGTTAAGTGTATTTGAGTAATGTGGCTATAATTGGGCTTATGGGAAGGATTAGGCTTAATGGTCTAGAAGAGTGGAATTGGCTTTAGGTTAAAGAGAGAGGCTCGGCTTTGCCCAATAAGGCTATACAACTCGAGGCCACTATATAAGCCCCTCACCAACGACTCATCTCATTTGTGTTATTCCTCCTCTCTCTCTACTTTTTCTCTCTTAAAGCTTCCGACTCAGCTCTTAGGTTACTTTAGCTACTTTAAGCGATTGCCTCGGTAAGGTTTCAGGATGATGAGATGTTTGACATTTAAGAGGAGTTCTCGATGAGGCCTCCCAACTTTGGATGCCTTAGAGCAACTGCAATCCTATTGGGGATTCATATGGGTGCCTACTGAAGGGCGCAACCATGAAGATGATCCTGCCCGACTTTCCTCAAGAGGGTGACACACTGATGGTCGACAACTTGTATCGCAATCTCGCAGGAGTTGCCTCAGGAGCGATAATTGTTCTTTTCCGTTTTCTTTCAATTTTACTCTATTTTTTGTGCACCTTATAACTATAGATTTTAAGTGTTGCCTTGGAACCTAATTTTCGACCTACAAACATTATATTAGTGTATACAGTATTTAGAAATAATTTATAGGGCACTCACTCTTTACTTTCAGCTGAATTTATTTTTCATTTATCAGATTAGTTAATTGCCTTGATTTGCGTATCTTGGACTTTATTCTATAACCTGTACAAAGAAAAATCAAAATTAATTTATAGAATGACTAATAAATAATTAGGGTACATACATAAGTAAATAATTCATTGTTTTCGCAAATTCACTAGCCTTGTGGTATTTTGTCTCAATTTATTTTTTAGAAAATTAACTTTGTAATTTTTCTCAAAACTTATGGATAGACTATAGCATTTAAGATTTACTACCCTTTCACTTTTGGGCTTCGATAATCGTGCAAAAATACCTATATGCCCATAGATTTGGTCATTCATTGACTCTCTTACTTTATAGGGTATCAATGCCTTTTAGAAGGGAGGTGGTGTTATGGATCCTATCAGGGAATGGTGTCATATTACTCTACACCCTCGGGTCCTAGCCCATCTAGAGGGGACTAGGATTTAGACGATCTTATCAATGCTGCCATAGGAGGCATTGAGGATAGATTCTTTGATGATGCACATGTTATTGGAGCAGTGATCAGACATGACTCATACCTTCCATCTGCCATTAGTCAGCGAGGTCATGATCAATCCTAGGGACTTCACTTTCTTAATCGGGTTGCAATTTGTAGGTATCCTTTTACCTACTGACTCTGACATGTTTGAGTCAGTCCTCCAAATGGACTATTGCTCAGAGTCCTTGGTTATGTTCAACAACTTAAAAGGAGTAGGATTGTGGCAAGGTCGAGTATTCGGGTTAGGTACTAAGGGTTACTAATGATAGTCCAAGCGAGGTGATTAACCAGCATGTGTTCTTCTTCTTACTATATGCCCTATCTTTTGCCATTTTTTCAAGTGCTTCTGGTATGGCTGAGCTATGTTTGGTGCTCGTGCTAAAGGATCTGGGTTTGCTGCACTATTTTGATTAGGGATCCATAGTGTTGGTGTACTTCTACCATTACCTTGACTGTTGTTCCCGAGGCAAGGGATACAAGTGCAATGCTTGGAGGGTACTCATTGTAAGTATTTCCCAACTCTCTTTTCATGCTTTAGTCGTGTTTTACTATTTTTAACATTTCTGCCATTTTTATTTAACATGCATAGGGTATTGAGCTTAGATTACTAGAGGGGTTGGACACTACAGATGTTGTGGAGGTAGCTACCCTTATTTTGCATGATGGAGTGTAGTGTCTTACAAAAGAGCTCTTTTTTTTTTTTTTTTTATCACTAGGAGCATTTGCATGAACTTGATCACGCTAGACTAGGTATTCATCCTGTACAGATATAACTATGTCAGTCATAATCATTTATTTTTACCATATAGTGTTACACTTATAGTGCTTTAGTGTCTTGATTGCAAGCCTCAATTGCAAGGGTCCTATGCAGACATGATCATTAGAGGTGACAAATTCATCTTTTATGGTCGTCATCTGATAGCAGGGCATCCATCCAGGAGTGGTACCTTGGAGAGCGCATTTTCATTAGTGCGAGGGCTTAAATGAATGACTTGTACCATGACATCAACCTATCAGCTTATTCTGGGTAAGGGATATAAAGGGTGTAAAGCTTATTGTAGTGCTACGCTACATGCCTTAGGAGCAACTATCTTTGGTCGGTACTCCTTATAAGTCTTGGATGGTAGAGGCCCTTATGAGGAGCCTTCCTTTATTAGAAGCAGCTACTAGGGCATTGCCCTATTTTGCGCTAAACAAAATGGTCATCCTGTAACATACAAGATAAGGTATGACTATATAAGCAACACAAACACCTACAACTCCCACTTCTAGATTTAGTATTACTACTGTTCAGAGTCGTAAATGAGTTCATGGATCTTCATTAGGTGGCATGGAGCCGATGGTGGTGGGCGACTTGACTTTTATGTCAAACAATTTGATGGAGTCTTGCATGACAACACTTACTAGATCGATGATATTATTGCTAATCACTTGGTCAGTCTGCACGTTCGAGCCAATTGAGACCACCTATGTGAGTATTTCATTTCTATGAACCCTTACGTCTTGATTGTATTATAAACTTTTTTTTAAAAAAAAATGCTTCTTTTTTCCCTTTTATAGATTTCTTGTGTCTAGGCCAAGGCCATTGTCATCTTGATCACTGCTTTGAAGAGGGTCGTGGCATAATAGATGTGTTCCTTGTAGATTAGTAAAAAAAAGTAGAATAATGCATACGTGCTTGTTTATGATTTTCTTGCTGTGTGTTTTGTGTCCTACTTATCCTAACCCTCGTGTTTCTTACAGGAGATGATTTAATTCCAAAATTATAAGATTAGAGAGAGGGATCAACATCTTACGAAGGTGAAGGCAGAGACTAAGGGGTTGACTCAGACAATTGTATAGCACATATTTTTGGAGATGGATGGAGAGGCCAAGGATTTTAAGGCGACCCCTTCTAGAAGCGGTACTAGCTGAACCATAGAGATCCCTCTTTTTTTTTTTCCCTTACTTAGCTTCCTAGGACATTTTTCTTTTCTTTTCTTTTCTTCCATTCTAGTACAGTTTGTTTTGTAACTATATGCATAGTTTATTGAGTGATTTGAAAGCCCGACTTTTGGATGCTTGCTTAGGAAATTCTAGGATGAACTAAGGCATCATTGTCTTTTTTTTTTTTTTATCAAATTATGATACTTTGACTTAGCATTATAGAAAAATGATTCTTTGCCTCTAGTTGTGCATTTCTAAATATGTGTTGCCATCCGCTTTTACATATGTATTTTACAAAATAGGTATGAAAGTTGCCTTTAGCTCAAAATGGATAGTCTATCTAGCCTATTTTAGGGAATGAAGTTTGTACAACCTAGCTGGAAGGCTATACAGCCATGGCCAAGAGGGTTGTATAGCCCTGTGGGCTTGGCCCTTTACTATAAAGACCCATTCTAACTTGCACTTCCCCTTTGCTACCTCCAGCCCTCAAACTATGTCAAGAACCTTTATGAGGTCTCTCTCACCCTAAGATTGGTCTGACCTACCATAGGCGCATCTTTCTGCTCTCCACTACCTCTCTTTTATCTGTCTCAACCCACACTTTTTTGTGAGTTGCTTATGATTTGTGGGATTCCACCACTCATACTTTCCATTTTGGGGATATAGAGATTTACCCTCTACTAGAGGCGTTCAGTCCTATTATAGACTTTTGCGTCACAATTGCAAATCAAATTATATTACCCAGCTAAACTACCTGCATTTTCAAAAGATGATGGAGCTATTTGATAAGAGGCATGGGGAGGTACCTAGGTACATGTTAGGGAAGGAAAAGATCTTCTTGGCTTATTTCATCACTCTTGTCCCTTATAAGGGCCATGCTCGAGCAGCTCAGGCTTTCATTGTAGCAACCATTTTGATGAATGAGTATCTATTGATGAGGGGCAATGGTGTAATTGATCTACAAATTTTACCACTCTTGGAAAAAGCTGAGTTAATGAGGATTCTTGTGTCAGTGATTTTATGTGAGATATCATGGAGCTTGACAGAGTGGCCCTTAGTTTTAGCAATTGCTTCACAGGGAGCCTGTTATTACTTTAGGTACGTGTTTCTCTTACAGTATCCATTTTTGCGATTTTTTCCTAGCCTTCTTTTCCTTCATTTCTTTTTCTTTTATTGTCTTAACATTTGCTTGGACCACCTTTATGGGTTTTTAATCTAATAGGTTACTCATTTTAGCTTAGGCCACCCTTTTGGGTTTTCAACCTAATGAGCATTCTTTATTTTGTTTTTATTCTTTATTTTCTTTTCTTTATTTACTTTTTTATAGATATGGTTGCAAGAGAGGTTAGGACTATTAGCTACCTTGACTATGGATGTATGACTTTACTACTCACAACATCATTCAAACCATCACCTAACTAGACTAGCCACTTGTAAAGCCAAGTGGGTCGAGTGGTTGTCCCACGTTACTATCACCGACATCCATTGGAGCTCCTATGGTAGAATCTATCATGTGTTATTGAGGACTTATAAGGATTGCATCATTCTTCCTATTTGGGCTTTGACACATTTTATGGTCCTAATATGCGTCATTGGTTCAGTGCTCCCCAGTTTCAGGTACAGTTCCTCCCTTCGTTCATAGATGGTCCTCTGACTTAGTGCTTGATAGTTCTTTATGTTAGATTTTGAGGGCTAGTTTTAATCTTTATTGAGTCTAATTTGGAAAAAATACCAAATGATGCCTCACTTTTGGCTTGTATTTTGTGATTTTATAGGAAATCCTGAAAAATGGAGCTAATTGATGAATTATGGGAGTTTTCTAGGTGAAATTATGCAGTTTCAGAAATTTAAGGACCAAACAGAAATTTGACAGTTCAGGACTAGTTTGATATTTTCCAGATAGAATTTGAGTCCTATCCTAATTCGATTAGGGAAGATCCGTGCAACATATTTAGGGAAGTTTCATCGAGTCTTATTGAAAAATAGGGTTTATTATTAGCTTTTTTTCCTAATTGGTGGAGGAGGATATTTTTTCCTATTTTGAGGGAGAGTAAAGGGAGTATGAATAGGAGGAGGAAAATTCTAAGAAAGGAGTTTTTTTTTTTTTGTTTATTTTCTGGAGAAGAAGCTATCCAAAAGAGGAGAATTATTGGTCATCCATCAAGTTTGAAGAGAATTAGAGGCTACAAGGGTTTTATCATAACAACTTTTCCATTTTATTTTCTTTTTATGTTGATGTTGACTAGTAATTCTATTATGAACTAAATTAGTTAGGCACTTGGGTATGATAAACCCTAAAATGAGTTTAGAATTATGATTTTCTTTAGATAATTCATTCTTTTCATTATTTTATGAAATTCAATTGTGTTTGCTCTTTGTCTCCTTGAATTGATATGTCCGAAATATTGATTCTTAATTTACAATTCTTAGATTGAGAAATCAAGTTATTGAATAGATTTAGCACAATTGAAAGAAGTTACATGTAACCTTAGAGATATGATTACATAAATCCTCCGAGTTAGGGTTACAACTAATAGTGAAATTCAAAGGAACCATAATGCAATTTTAGGGATTTTAATTAACAAAAGATTTCAATTAATCAACCTAGAATTAGATGTTAATTATCTTGAGAAGGATTTTAACATACTAAAGAGATTTCGACGGTTCCGTAAATATTGAATTAGATTGTATTGTTGGAAAATTAATTTCTTAATAAGTTTAAGGGGGATTCAATACTTGAGTGCTATTTGTCATATTGGTCATTTTTTTCCCACTCTTTAGTTCATAGTTTCATTATTCTAGTTTGTTGAATTATTTTATTTAGTTTTTAATTAGTTAATTAATTTACTTAAAAATAATAGAGAAAAAGCTTATACTAATACTTTTACTTCTTGAGGGATCGACACTCGATACTTCTACGCTATACTATACTCGATAGGTGCACTTGCCTACTTCATTTATAGTTATTGGTCTCAGACCATATCAAGTTTTTAGTGTTGTTGTCGGGGACTAAAATATTAGGAATACTTTATATCTATTAATTTAGCCAATTTTTCTTTTTCGTATTTTTTGTCTCATTTTACTCTTCTTGTTTTAGTCTCATTTTTTTTTTTAGAAAAAATTTTGTTGTGGTTTCTACTATTTTCCAAAAAAAAATTACAACAAAACAATAAAAATAAAATAAAAAATAAAAAACTATTATTGGACTACGGTAGTTAACCAAAGTCTTAGATCTCTTTTGATCTTGATAAAGGAGATTGATCATGGCTAATATTTCAAATTAGTGTTATTTTGCAGCCTTTAGTTTTTATCTAAAGTTGGAAGTTGGATAAAGCTAAAAAATTCTTCAAGTATGAAAAATGACTTCTAAATGGCGATCGCTACTTTGGATTCACGACCGCTATCTATGAAGAAGCATTACTAGAAAGCAGGTAGGCAAAATCGCAGAGCCATTCTCAGTCGTGATTCATCTAAATGAAAAGAGTCCAAAATTGACAGACGAAATTGCGGTGAGTGTCACACCCTAGTCGCGACCGCGAATTTCAAAGTGACTCAAAAAGGAAGCAAGTCCACAGCCACAACATGACACGTGTTCCAACAGACCGTTCGAAGTCAAATTTTGCGAAGCCATTTTGTTGGTAGCCACCGTGAATTATAAAGTAAAAGATAACCATTTTTGGCAGACAAATTTGCATTCTCTATCGCGTCCTGTACAAGAAAGCTCGCAACCGCAACTTCTAAAAGTAGGTAAAAGGGCAACGACTATATTTTCCTGGTGAACTAATCAAAAGCTACCATGTGGACTAGCCGTTAGATACAAACGAGATTTTCCTTCAAGAATTTGGATTTCGCGACCGCTAATGTGTAGTGGCGACCGCGAATTGAGACTGTCAAGCATTTAATGCAAAATTTGTCAATCATGTCTCAAAGATTTTATGAGCTATGTTCTGCAACGTCTCTTTGGTGAAGTTTGGATATAAATTCTCCACCAAATAGCCATGAATAAGGTTGCTAAGAAAATTATTACAAGTAATTAAAGCTCTCAATCTTTGCTACTCATTTTCTTCAATTTTCTTTATGAAATTGTAAGTGTTAGGTGTGAGTATTAAACACCAAGTTGTAAGGTTGTAGTGTTAGCCTGTAAAAACACTTCAAGAAAAGGTTTCAGTGTGAGCCTAGTGAAACACTCGAGTGAGGTTGTGTGTTAGCCTAAAAACACATTGTTGTAAGGTTGTGTGTGAGCCATCAAAACATAAGTTGTACAAGTTAGGTGTGAGCTTGAAAACACCTTGAGATAGTGAAATACACAATTGGTAGATTGGGGAGTGGATGTAGGGTCGATTATACCCGAACCACTATAAATCATTGTCTCAATTCTACTCATTCTTCTTCCCT
>CATIWR010088433.1:0-31292 GCA_949677035.1 Omphalea diandra | reverse complement strand
GAAATCAATTTTATAAAAATCAACTATTTTAAAATGATAAACTATCAATCACAAATTAAAGTTGAAAAATTTATCTATTCTCTTATAAAAAATATTTCTAACAATTTAAATATCAATATTTAATAGTAATAATTACTGCCCCTACACTTTGAAATACTGAATCATTAACCATGAAAGTAATTCATATCAGTAATCTACCACCAACAAAGAAAAGTTAAGAAAAAAAAATAAATTATAGGACAAGAATATTAAATCTAACAATTATATGTATTGAAAAAAGATTGAGCCTACACAACACTTACAAATAGAATAATCATTTCAAACGAGTTTCTTGCTTAGACATTCATTAGATTATCCTTATTTTCTATTTAGAGATTTTTTTGAGTTTTTGTAATTGATGTAACAGTTTGTTTATTATATAAAATAATAACATGCGACTAGATTATGAAAATTTATATTGTTAATATGAGGCTAGAGTACCAAATAAATCCCTGAATGTGTCCTAAAGTGAGAATAAAAGACAAAATAGTGGGTGTAATGGATACCTAGATGTAATATGTTACTGTTACCTCCTCTCAATTTTCATTAAAGACAAAGAAACCTAATTAAAAGCTCCAATCCTTTGGTTGTTAGGGTTGATCAAGTTGGCCCTTCCTGGCTTTTTCTTACTCATAGAGTCAAAGATATATCGTCCCATTTTACTCTATTGGAGTTTGTATTTTTGCTAGCTTTTTGCAGTGCTTGTTTTCGATAGATTCCTTATGCCGAAATATTTTGCATTTTTTAAAAATATTTAAAAGGATAAATTATTAATGTTTTCCTTTATTACTTTAATTTTACTCGAATTTAAGATTATTGGAAATCTTTCATTCTTATCAATCATTATTATAACCACTTATACCCGTGATTTATCCAGTAGTTAATTATTTTGCAACGCACTGACGATGTGATGTATGTTATATTATGTTATTTGTTTGATTTCTTAAAATATATTTGCCACTATTATTATTAGTGATAACAATTGATTTTAGAGTAAAAATTTTTAAAAAAATTTCCTTTTAATTTATTATATATAATTTTTTAATATAAATTTTGCAAATAAAAATTAATTTTGATATAAATTAATGTTTAAAAATTATTAAATTAAATTAATTTTTTATATATTTAAAATTTAAGAATATAATTATTTAATAAAAAATTCAAAATTTTGTTATAGCAATGGTAATGATGCATATCCATTGGTCTTTCATTGGCAGGCAATTGTTTGTTCAACGACAAGTGTTGTGAATTGGGACAATTTTGCCCTCGTGCGATTTTATCACAGAGGAAAATGTGATTTCTATTATTTTAAAAACAGGACTGGACTGATTGGTTAAATTAAAAAATTAAAATTAAAATAATAATTAATTTGATTAAATTTAATTTAATTTTTAATGTGATTTTTATATTTTTAATTATTATAAATATATTTATATATTTTTAACATTTTTTATTTTATAATTATTTTAATAATATGTTAAAAATTTATTTATTATTAAATCAATTGAATATGATCAGTCAGATTAATCGAATTGATTAAATCAAAAATTAATTAGATGATTAATTCACATATTTGATTTTAAAAATATTAGTGATTTTTCGAGCAACAATAACAAGGATCAGAATGTGGTAGAATCTCCCCAATGAAATGGGAAGTGTTTTGCTTTTTTTATCTTTACAAGGCGGGGTGGAAACCACATCTCTAGCTCCGCAAGTTTCCACTGAAAAAATATTTTTTAAAAATTTTTATATTACTTAAATGTATCTTTAGTATTTATTAAATATATGTACACTTATATTTTATTTTTATAAATATTAATTAATAATGTAAAATATTTCTATTTGATATTTTAATATAATTATTTTTTAATATTGAAATAGATAAAAATAAAGAAATTTGTCCCTTTGGGATTCCTGCAGTGTGGAAAATTCTTTAGGTTAGAAGAGCGGAGTGAGAATGAGATTGTCGTTCCTAAACAGTGATAAGTATAATCCCAATCACTTTTCAGAGTGTCTTTTCAGAGTGTCGTTGCATCTTAAACTGTATTTGATAATCTTTTTTTATTTTTAAAATAAAAAATACTTTCAAATCTTAGGAATAATAGGTGGAATAAAAAAGTGTCAAATCTGTAGTTATCACAATCATACTACTAATTAGTGTTGGATGTTAAGCCTTGACAGGGATGGCAATGGCTAAGACTATTCGAGTCATTATAGCGTTACCAATAGGATGGAAAGTTTCTTTGTAATCCACCCCTTTCTGTTGTATAAATCCTTTAGTCACCAACCTTGCTTTACACGTGTCAATTGTTTCATCTAATTTCTTTTAATCCTATAAGCCCACTTATTTAAAACAATATTATCGCTCAAAGGTTTGGGAACCGAATCCTAAGTGTGATTAGATAATAAAGAAGTAAAAGCAGTGGTGGAAAAATATATTGGACAGTTAGAGTGCCAAAAGTCCAAAAAAGAGAAAAAAAAGTTTGCAATTTTATGATTCTACTGATTTAGAGCAGTTGAGATTTTTGACATAGCCAAAAAGACCATAGTTCAATTGGAAATTGCTCAACGATCAAAACTCATTGTCTTTGACAATGAAGTTTGCCACTTTTTTATCAAATTCCATTGTTTAGGCCTTGAAAAACTCATTTTTTTTTCCTGTTTTTGATAGTTTTAATTTTATTATAACTTTTAGTAGGAAATTCCATTTTAAACATTGTTTGTTTTAGATTTCCTTTAAATTAATACTTTAATTTAATGCGGTTTTTACAATTTTGCCATATTTAGTAAAATTGTCTTCGTCTGTAATTTCAATGTTGTAAGACCTATTTAAGTCTCAATTTTACATGTTGAATAGAGACAATAAAAATAATGTTTCAAAACCCTATTTGTTTATTCTTTGAGTTGCTTACATTACATCAAATAATGCTTCATGTCCTCTATCATGGCCTTCTGCCATTTAGTACATTTACTAACTTGATGAAAATGTTCAGTTTTTGTTTAAGAAAACATGGTTTGGTTTATCTTTAACAAAAAGGTGCGCTTAACATTTGGCCATGGTACCTAGTCTTAACATCATGTGATGAGTTTTAGTACAAGTCAAATTGCTAGGATTGGAATCAATATAATATTTTGTTAGGTCAACTTGAAGCTTAAACCTTGTCATGTGTCTATGGAGTCGTGGAAATTCAGCTTAGGTGATCAGATTATAATTGGTAAGGGTGATTCATGTTGTAGTGATGGAATGGTTGATGTGAGAGTGTTAAGTGGTTAAGATTGATTAGAAGGTATAGGTGGAGTGGTATGATGAGATGAATTTGAAAAAAAAGATTGAGTTTTAGAAGGAGACATACCTTAGTGTGAGAGAGGAGTACACAAAACTTGGATTATGAGCTAAGGAAAGTCTTGTATCCTTTCCTGAGATGGAACTATACAAGAAGTACGTAATTTAGATGGGAAAATATTTTCATCAAAGATTACATGCTTAACCACTTAAACTTTGTCATCATCAATATCTAAACAAAAATTCCCATAATGTTTAGGAGGCCTTCCTAAATAATCAAATTGGTTACTTTTAAAAGAAAATTTATGTGCATTAATTGTATAGTCTTATATACAAATACATGGCATTGCCAAAAATCTTAGGGTTCAAATAATTTGGTTTTATCCCATATAAGACTTCATAGGGAACATAATTTTTAATGCTTGAACTTGGCATATTATTAATACTATTGACAACATAATTTAAAGCATAAGATCAATATTTAAAGAGAGTAGAAGCATGTGCAAGAAGTGTAAGACTTGTATCATTTGTATACCTTTTTTTTTTTTTTTTTCTTTTTGATAGTCCATTTTTCTCATGAGTGTAAGGACTAGAAATTAGGTGACTTATTTCCTTAGCACTTAAAATATGAATTTAATTTTTGATACTTGCCTCCCCAGTTAGAGTGAAATAACTTAATTTGTGAATTAAACTATAGTTTAATAGAAGATTCAAATTTGTTTAATATATTAAAAATGTCACTTTTATTACATAAAGGAAAAATCCATGTAAAACAAGAAAAGTCATCAACAAATGAAATAAAATACTTAAAACCAAAATTGCTAAGCATAAGGGACGAACCCCAAACATCCAAATGCATTATATCAATAGGCTTGTGACTGTTATACTCAACAAATGCAAAGGGTAGTTTTGCCATTTTACTTAATCTACAAGAATAATTATGAACAACCTAAACCATTAGAAGATGGTAATTTATTGTCAGTAATTATTTTTGAAATAGTTTGAACACAAGGATGCCTTAGCCTAGCATGCCATACATTAAAAGGAACACAGTTACTCAAGAAAACATATGATTTTGTAGGGGAAGCTCATACAGTCCCACATTATTCTTGCCTTGCAACAAAATTTCCTTACTTTTCACATCCTTAACCAAAAAATAAGATGGATAAAATTTTAAAAAGCAATTGTTATCTTTAGTGAATTGGTAATTAGATAACAATGGTTTAGAAAGAGTAAGAACATGAAGAACATCCTTTAACATCAAGTTATTTTTTTTTTAATTAAAGGGTACAAAGCCATACTAATATGAGAAATCGACATTGATTGTCTATTACTAATTGTGACTTGATCACCTCTTTTGTATCCTTGTGGACCAATGATTAGTTAAAAAAGTGGGTGTCATATGATCTATTGCACCTGTGTCAGGAAACTTTGTTAGATATGATGGGATAAACACAGTAGGATGATGTGAAGAAGTTTGATAAGACATAGGATGACCATGGAAAGGAGATAAAGATTGTGATGAGTAGGGAGATTGCCATCAAACATTGGCTTATGGTCAAACAGTTTGTTTAAGTGCATATCTTCTTTTTCATTGATTTGTTGTGTTGTCATAGCCACATATTTGAAACTTTCATCAATTGTTATTTTGTCCATTATAGTTGGAAATTTGCATGCCCATAGAATTTTGCATTGGTGTTGTTAAAGAAGGAGGTTGAATAACAAAATTAGCCATAAGAGGAACTTGGTGACTTTGTAATAAAAGCTAACTATATAGCTTAAAGAAAGAAACAAATTCAACATGAAGGTTTAAAATGGAAATAATAAGATGAAATTCAATACCAATATTATGGTAGATGATGGAATTAAATTTAGCTGGTGGAAATTGATCTCCCAATAGTAGCTAATTCATCAGCAAGAGACTTTACTTTTTAGAGATATTGCGCAATTGACATGTCATTCTTTTTTAATTCCTAGAGTTCTACATGTAATTAAAGTTGTTAATTTTGAGATACAAAACCAAAGGTACTTTCTAGTGCTCTTTATGGGGCTAAGGAAATTTTACATCCAATAATATATAAGTAAACCTCTTCAGATAATGAGTGTAAAATCCACTATAAAAGCAGTTGATCTTATTTGAATCATTGAGTATATGCTAGATTAATAATAGTTTCATTTGGATGATTTGTGGTTGAGAGTTTTGCTGTAGAAGGAGCAATGAGCCATCAATCAAAGAATTCATGTTTTGATAATTGAGAAGTGGAAGAAATTGGGTCTTCCATGCTAGATAATTGTGTGGTGAAAGTTTAATAATAAAAGTCTAACTTATTGTAGCAGTTGATGTTGGTGTGGTTGAAATGTTGGAAACATATACAATTTGGTCAGTCATTTTTAGTTGTTTACTGTGATATCACGTAATGATTTTGATTTAAAGAGTTGTTTCTCTATTATATTAAAGGATATAGATGATAGGTGCAACTAATAGCTTATTAGCACCGATTAGCTCATAAAAAATATTTGGTAAAAATTAAAAATAGCAGCTAATAATTCATTGGTATTCCAATTAGCTATTATTAGAATCCTCTCCTATTTGGACCTATTTTTCAATCTCGGTTACTAATAGTTAATTTAAAACAAAAATACCCTTTTAAAATTTTTTAAGCTTTTTTTTTTTTTAATTTATTGATCCCTAATGCACATCACGTTTAAGAAATATGCATCTCTTATATCAGAAAAACTAATAAATCTTCTCATATCTGTAATAGATATTCTTCTTTATTTATTTAAATTATTTTAGTAATTAATTCTTTATATATAAGCTCATAATAATGAATTAGTATATAAAATATAAATCAATCATATATCCTTATCAGTCATTTTACAAATTAACAGTAATAACTCGACATAATTTATCAAGCACTTAATATTTATTAGCTATCAGTTATACCAAATAACTGTCCAACGCATACCTTAAACTCATTGTACATCATAGTATTAATAATAATACAAGAGCTATAGATAACTGTACAACAATTATCATGCTAACAAGTACAAGGCTTATTTATGTAACTAAATGATAAAAATTAACATAAGAAATTAATGAGAAACATAAAATAAAAAGTTATTTTGATAAGATGAAGATAACACTATCTAACATTCTCTATGTTCCTTCTCTTAGCACCATGTTATATACACAATCTATTGTTGGAAATGTTAAATACACAATCTATCATTCTCCATGTAGGTTAACTACCTGATATGATTCTTTAAACCATTAAGAAATATAAAAAGATAGTCATTTTGTAGTGCACCTATATAGCTTCGAAAACAAGCAGGGTTACATCTTCCATAACCACAATGAGGCAATGGCATGAATTCTTTAAATCTTCCTAGATCTTATTCAAATCAATAAAATATGCATCAACAAATATCGTACCTCAAACAATATTGAAAAGCTTATGCTACAAATGATAGATTGAAGAATTATCAAGTTAATGTCAAAACTTTAATTCCATTTCTCCATAATGTAGTTAACACCTTTTCATATGAAATATTGTTGAAGCAATGAAGGAGAAATGGATCTTAGCAACCAAGCATTGATCATGTTGTTGCACCTAATCCATGGAAGATAAAAAGTCTTTAGGTGTTGGCTTTGATATGGTTATATTTAGGAAACCTTGTTTATTCTAAATTTAACAATAATACAAAGAGAAATTCACAGAAGTTAGCTTTGGGATGAATATAATATAACTATGATTCTAAAAATGATGAAGAAAATATAATGAAAAAGGATCTTTAAGTGCATCGATTGCAAGATTTGATCGAATAATATGAACAATGTCTGGTGCCACTAGTGATGAACAATAAACAAAAAGCTTGTGTCTAACTAATGAAGAAGAAAGCTTTAAAAGGATACTACAAAAAAGTGATTGCCTGCGGATCTTATGATAAAAAAAATAATTCACACTATTACGAGCTTGTTTAGTTAGTGTATATATACATGTATAGAAACTAACTAGCTAACAACTTTCTTCAGCTATCTAACAAAACTACTTAACTATAAATACAAAGTAATGGCAATTAGTTGTCTAATTAACTAAGCTAACTAGTTGATAACCTATATTGCATGTGCTATAATTTAATATGTTATTTAAAATATATATTATTAAATAGATAATATATTTTTCCTAAATATTTAACGTATACATATTATTTTTAGTCTTATTTTTTTTTAATTTTCCTATTTTGTAATTTTTCTTAATATATTTTTATTGTATAATTTTTTAAGTTAAATAATTTTTCATGGTAAACTAATAGAATTTTCAATTGCTTATCTGTTAAACCATTAATTATCATAATCAATTAAAATTTGATTTTTCTATGGACAATTTATATATTCTCTTATAGAATCCTGTCATTTCTAACGAAATCAATTTTAATGTTTATAAAGATCAACTACTTTAGAAAGATAAACTATCAATCACAAATTAAAGTTGAAAAATTTATCGATTCTCTTATAAAAAATATTTCTAAACACTTTAAATATCTAAATTTAATAGTAATAATTACTGCCCCTACACTTTGAAATACTAAATCAGTAACCATGAAAGTAATTCATATCTGTAATCTACAACCAACAAATAAAAATTAAGAAAAAATAAATTATAGAACAAGGATGTTAAATCTAACAATTATATGAATTGAAAAAAAGATTGAGCCTACACAACACTTACAAATAGAATAATAATTTCAAACGAGTTTCCCGCTTAGACATTCATTAGATTATCCTTATTTACTATTTCAAGATTTTTTTGGATTTTTTAATTTATGTATAATTTTTTATTATATAAAATAATAACATATAACTTTATTATGAAAGTTTATATTGTTAATATAAAGTTAAAGTATCAAATAAATCCATGAACTTGTCCTAACATGAGAATAAAGGACAAAATAAACTTTTTTGTCAAATTCACCTTTGAACTTGTATTATTTTCTCAAAACTACCATTGATGTTGTATTATTTTGTCATAAAAGTCTTTTTTTATCAAAATTATATCTAATCTTATATTATTTCGTTATAAAAGCTCAAAATACTAGTTGATGAGAGTGTGTATATTATAAATGCAATTTAAAAGAACAAAACTCAGATGTACTTCGACAAAAACACAGCTTTCCTAAATTTTTAAATACTTAAATCTCCAAATCTCAAAAATACAGTTTTACTTTGGCAATAAAAGTTTGTTAATTGAAGAACGCGGAAGAGTAATGTGCTCGTAAAATAATAATTTTGCTCGTTTATCTAATTACAATAGATATAGGGATGATTAAGTTAAACATGAGTATAATGATGTGCAAAAATAATATTAAAATTTTTTATTTTAACTTTAATAAATTATATTTTTAAAAATAAAAAAAATAAAATATTTGTCTTATGAAAAATTCACGTGAAGCAATGAGTCCCTACGAAGTAGGGACAAGAGAACAATTTTCCCCAGTAGGAGAGTGGGATAAAGGATGAGGATAATTTTCATCCCACTTATTTATCATTCTTAAATCAATGGCATATTCAACCAATATTTTAGACTTTGATGATGTGAGAATACAATATCGGAGGTAATTTTGACCTAACAAGAACTTTTATAACGAAATAATATAGGATCAAGAGCAATTTTGAAGAAATAATATAAATTAATAGGTAAATTTGATGAAAAAAATTCATTTTGTCCTTTATTATCAATTTGAGACAAATTCAAAGATTTATTTGATATTTTAGCCCTTAATATAAATATTTGATGAATGGTAAACAATAATCTAAAATTGACTTTGAAATTGAAAATAATCCTAATTATCCTTTTTTTTTTTTTTTTTCTCTTTCACAGTTCTATAAGTTGATAATTTGAATTCTACTTACCAAATTGACCACTAGGTTAGGACTAATATAGTGTGCAGCTTAAATTTTGATACGTGTTAACTCAGATATAATTATGTATGGGTGTAATGGATACCTAGATGTAATGTGTTACTGTTACTTCCACTCAATTTTCATTAAAGACAAAGAAACCTAATTAAAAGCTCCAACTTTCCGATACATACAGAAGTAACTTGGCACCATATCTAATATATAATCCTTTGGCTGTTAGGGTTTAAATGGATAAATTATTAATCTTTTGCAGTTTTTTTTAAATATTTAAAAGGATAAATTATTAATATTTTCCTTTATTACTTTAATTTTACTCGGATTTAAGATTATTGGAAATCCTTCATTCTTATCGATCATTGTTATAACCACTTATACCCGTGATTTATCCAGTAGTTAATTATTTTGCAAGGCACTGACGATGTGATGTATGTTATATTATGTTACTTGTTTGATTTCTTAAAATATATTTGCTACTATTATTATTACTGATAATAATTGATTCTAGAGTAAAAATTAAAAAATTTTTTTTTTAATTTATTATATATAATTTTTTAACATAAATTTTGCAAATAAAAATTAATTTGATGTAAATTAATTTTTATATATTTAAAATTTAAAAATATTATTATTTAATAAAAAAATTCAGAATTTTATTATAGCAATGGCGATGATGTATATCATTTGGCCTTCTATTGGCAGCCAATTGTTTGTTCAAAGACCAGTGTTCATATACTCGTGGATTGGGACAATTTTGCTCTCGTGCGATTTGACCAGAGAGGAATATGTGATTTCTATTATTTTGAAAACAAGATTGAACTAATTGGTTAAATTAAATTAATAATTAATTTGATTTAATTTTTAATGTGATTTTTATATTTTTTAATTATTATAATTATTTTTAATATTTTTTATTTTATAATTATTTTAATAATATTTTAAAAATTTATTTATTATTAAATCAATTAAATCTAATCAGTCAGATTAATCAAATTGAGTAAATAAAAAATTAATTAGATGATTAATACATATCAATTCGATTTTAAAAATATTAGTGATTTTTCAAGAAACAATAACAAGAGTCAGAATGTGGTAGAATCTCCCCAATGAAATGAGAAGTGTTTTGCTTTTTTTTTTTCTTTTTTTTTTTTTCCTTCCTTCTTTACAAGGCGAGGTGGAAACTACGTCTCTAGCTCCACAAGTTTCCATTGAAAAAAATATATTTTTTAATTTTTATATTACTTTAATGTATCTTTAATATTTATTAAATATATATACACATATATTTTATTTTTCTAATTATATTTTATATAAATTAATGATGTAAAATATTTTTATTTGATAATTTAATATAATTATTTTTTAAATTAAAATAGATAAAAATAAAGAAATTTGTCTCTTGAGGATTCTTGCAGAGTGGAAAAAAAAACTTCTTTTAGTTAGAAGAGCAGGGCGAGGACGAGATTATCATTCCTAAATATCCTATTCACTTTTCAGAGCGTCATTGCATCTTAACCTGAATTTGATAATATTTTTTTTATTTTTAAAGTCAAAAACACTTTTTTTTTTTTTTTCATTTTGACATATATTTTATTTATCTTTTTAGTTCAATTTATATATTTTTAGTTCACTTTTCATATTTATAAAAATTCTTTTTGAAAATTTAAATGTGACCATTTAATTCTAATCTTTTAAATACATAATTTTTCACAAAAATTTTTTATTTATTTATTCACTTTCTACATATATTCAATCAAATTATATATATATAAACAAAATTTTCCTTTCTCAAATTTTCAAGAGGAACCCAATCATTCTGAGAACAAAAATTGGCCTAGTCTTTTTTTTTTTTTTGTCTACCCTATCAAATACTTACGCATATTTATATATAAGTCGTGTCCAATTCCATTGAAGAAAGACATTGGCGTCATTATAGCTACATAAATACCGTGTATAGCTCAACTTTTCTTGGCCAATTCTATTATTTACATTCACCTTCTCTATCTTCTTCCTTTTTCTCTCTTTTGTTTTCATATAATTGTAGTTAGGCAGTATCTTAGTTGCATGACAAATTCGTCATATTATTGTAAAATTCACTTCCTCAATATGGTCACATCCCATTAGAAAATTTACAAATAAGAAACGTACCCTTTTTTCCTTTTTTTTAAAAAAATCTGATAGAAGCAATGATACTTCTTCTATTATCTGATCTTGAAAATTACAATGTTTGTTAACAACACGAAAGGCACATCGACCAGTCAAATGGGCCATCATTAGAATTCCTTCCTAGCTCTTCATAACTGTCCTACAAACACGCATATATAGGATTATATATAAACATGTATAAGAGAAGTATATGCATGCTCCACTACATCCGCCAGCTCCTTTGAAACATCCATATATCCATGGAGAACAAAATGGAGGAGGAGATGAATGGTACTGATTCAAATGATGAGCCAGTCATCAACTATAGAGGAATTAAAGCCATGCCTTTTATCATTGGTAAGTTAATTATTATACGTGTTGATGTGGTTAGATGACTAATAATGTAGAACTACAAACTCTATATGTTGAGGTGGTCAGATGACTAATCATGTAGAACTACAAACCTAAGGCCTTTAAGATTTTTGAGTGTAACATAAATTTACAATAGCAATCATATTTGCATAGGAAATGAGGCCTTTGAGAAGCTTGGAACAGTTGGTTCTTCGACGAACCTTGTGGTGTATCTGACGACAGTATTCAACATGAAGAGTGTCACAGCCACCACCATTATAAACATCTTCAATGGCACAGCAAGTATAACCACTTTGGTTGGAGCCTTCCTCTCTGATACTTATTTCGGACGGTACAAGTCATTAGCTTTCGCTTCTGTAGCCTCTCTCTTGGTAATTAATTAAGTGCTTGGTTTTACTCACACTTGCCATAGTGACTGAGTTACTTCTTGAGTTTTTAATGAAAACCAAGGTTTTCCTTATCTTTCCTGTGTCTTTCAGGGGATGCTGGTGTTAACGCTAACAGCAGCAGTTTCCAATCTGCATCCTCCAAATTGTATAGCACGAGAGAATAACAACTGTGTCACGCCAACAGCTTGGCAATTAGCTTTCCTGTTTAGTGCTTTTGGTTTTTTAGTGATTGGAGCTGGTGGGATTAGGCCCTGCAATCTTGCCTTTGGAGCTGACCAATTCAATGCTAACACTGAATCAGGCAAGAAGAGTATCGCTAGCTTCTTCAATTGGTACTACCTCACCTACACTTTTGCAGTGATGGTCTCTGTGACTGCTATTGTCTACGTGCAGTCAGATGTTAGTTGGGCTATTGGGTTGGCAATCCCTGCATTTCTTATGTTTCTTTCTTGTTTTCTATTCTTTTTGGGTACAAGATTGTTTGTCATAGTGAAACCTCAAGGTAGCCCTTTAACCAGTGTAGCCCAGGTACTTGTAGCAGCTACAACGAAGCGACGCCTTCATCTTCCTGAAAGTCCAGCATTTTCTCTTTTCAATTATATTCCTCCTAATTCCATCAACTCCAAACTTCCGCATACAAATGAATTCAGGTTCCTGGATAAGGCAGCAATCATTACAGGTGAAGACGACATCAGCATGGATGGCTCAGCTGTCAATCCATGGAGACTTAGTAGCATACAGCAAGTTGAAGAAGTGAAGTGTTGGGTAAGGATTATTCCAATATGGGCATCAGCCATAATATTTCATATTCCTATGATTCAACAACAAACCTATGCAGTTCTCCAAGCTCTTCAGCTCGACAGAAGTCTAGGTCCTAGTGGTTTTAAGGTGCCTGCTGCAACATATACAATCGCTATTATGCTACCCCTCACCATTTGGATCCCCATCTATGACCTAATTCTTGTCCCCTATCTTCAACGGCTTACTGGAAAAGAAGGTGGGCTCACTTTACTCCAAAGAATGGGGATCGGAATCTTTCTTTCAATTCTTTGTATGCTGGTTGCTGGCTTAGTTGAAGAACGCAGAAGAAATCTTGCATTTACTAGGCCGACCCTTGGAATAGCACCAAAAGGAGGGTCTATATCATCCATGTCTAGTATGTGGCTAGTGCCTCAACTTGCAATTGCAGGACTAGCAGAGGGTTTCACTGTCGTAGCTCAGACTGACTTTTTCTATAACCAATTCCCAGAAAATATGAGGAGTATTGCTCAGTCATTCTTCTTTGCTAGTCAGGCACTCTCAAATTATCTATGTAGTTTCCTTATTTCTATAGTTCACAAGATTACCTCGGGGAGCAAAACTGGAGATTGGTTGGCTGAGGATCTTAACAGGGGAAAATTGGACTACTTCTACTATATGATTGGTGGGCTTGGGATTATTAACTTTGTGTATTTTCTAATATGTGCTAAGAGGTATAGATACAGAGGTACTGATGATAGCACATTAGAAATGGCTAAGGACACTGAGGAATCTCTGAAGCATACATATTGTCTGAATTAGAAAGCTTAATGGCCTTGTACAATCACTTGTATTTCTCTCTTTGCTTAACATTTCAGAGGTTGATAGGAAAGAAAACTATGCTATTGAAGAAATAGGAATGAATATATTTCTTGCCATACAAGGATGTGATTTAGCTAAGAAACTTTTCCCCATTTTTTTTTCAGGTTTTCTCCTAGTTAAGCAACAGAATGATAAAAGGGCACAATTAAAAATAATTTCTATTACTTCTGAAATCCATTAGATCCATGTATATATCCCTAATTCAGACTTCATTATGCACATTTTGTTTGCAACACATTATTAAAAGAATTAAGGAATGGGAAATGATCAATTTTAGACAGAATTGTTGGTCTAATTGGTTAAGACTGATTCCACAAATTACGATATGTTTAGAAATTTAAGTTTTAAAAATTAAAAAATTAAATTTTATTTTAATGATTCTTTTATTTGAAAAGACTATATTTAAAAGAATTAGATTTTTTATTAAAAATAATTTAACAAAATTTAAAATTTTATTACTGATTTTACCATTTTAAGATTTATTTCAAATAAATAAATTTATCACTAAAATAAATAAAATTCTACTAACAAAATTAAATTCTTTTCTTTTTTTCTCAATGGATTTGTTTCAAACGGTAAGGATAAAAATAAACTGAAAGGAGAAGTAAAAAATAATAATTCCTCTAGGCTATAACAGAGTACGATATTCACATCTAAAATTTGATTAGAAGATATAATGGCAAAGTTAAGCAAATAAGTATCTCATTTAACATCATAGAACTTTAGCCTACAATATTTCTTCTTCTGGCACTACAACACTACCTTAACACGCTCTAAAAGATTGACGCTTTTATGTGCATTTGTTGATGGGAGATTTAATATTTTTCTAGGATGCCAAACATCCAGCAACACCACCATTTGAGGCAGAAGCAGCATCCACTGTTTTAACAGGCCCCTAATATCACTCCTGCAGTAGTACTTATCCTCAAAGGATTTAAACTTTGGCAGTGAGATCCCACCTTACTACGCAAATTTCCAATGCTTGGATTCCCAAGAGACCCAAGAAATTTGAATGATGCACAAAAGTTGTGCTGCCAAAAGTGCTGCAACCGATGATAAATCAGAAACAGCATGCTTAAAGATTGTTTCATCACCCTGAAACACAGGACACAATGTCAAATGATCTTTTGACTGTAGATTTGAGCCCAAATTTGTGGAATGCCAATGCAAAGATCTCTGTTAGCTGGTACAATCTTCACCAACTTGGCAAGGTCATATGAAGACTTTGTCACAACATAAACAGAGATCCAGCGGAGTCATTCCATCTTGAATATGTGTCAACATAATCAGTTTCCCAAGTAGAACTTTGTAGTCAAGTGCATGGTTGTTATTATTATACATGTTTACCTTATTTCGTCTACTTTTATCAGCACTCGTTCACTAACAAAACTTTAACTATATCTCTATTTCTACTTGGCACAGCAATACGCAATGGAGTCCAGCCTTCCTGTAAGGTTTTCAAACATGCTTGAGACTCAACATAGCAGCAGAACACACAGATCAGGACAGTTTTAGGAATGGTACTCACATCATCTGAGACATTGACGTCAACCATGTACTTGATCAATAATTTCACAGTTTGAATAGCACCAACTTGAACCGCATGATGCAGAGGGCTAGCACCATCCTGTTATTATTAGGATGAAAAGAAGGACTTAATTAATTCATTAGATACAATCTGAACTAAAAAAAAAAAAAAAGAACTTAACAAAAGAAAGGAAAAGAAACCTTGTAGCACTGGATTTTTATCCTCACCGGATCAATGACATGAGGGTTTGCACCTTTCCACAAAAGATGACTGATTCCCGCCTCCTTTTTACCAAAAAAAAGAACTTAATGAAAGAAAGGAAAAGAAACCTTGTAGCACTGGATTTTTATCCTCACCGGATCAATGACATGAGGGTTTGCACCTTTCCACAAAAGATGACTGATTCCCGCCTCCTTTTTACCAATAATTGGTTTATGCAGAGCTGTAAGACCATCCTATTTGACCATTCCAATTTAAAATTAGTTATCCGGGTGATATAGACTGCATGCTACTAGTGATAAAATTCACCTTATCAACACTGTCAAGTCCATCTTCTAGCAACTTGTCCATAATGCGTATCTGCCCTGATAGTGCAAGGGTCTGGAGTGGCTTCCATTTTTCCTGAATAAGGGAGGTATAAGAACACAGATAATTAAGAAAAAGAGCACAAGTTCAAAAAAAAAAAAAAAAAAGAACTTTATCTGTTATGTGTGAAACCTTTTTCACAGCTACTAAGCCTAAGCAAATGGAAGCTAATTCAAATTTCAGCAAAGGTGCTCCTTTCAGTAAAATTGAATAATGAGATGTAATTCCAGTAGTAACATTTAATACACCCATGGATGAAAATAAGAGGTCTTGCATCAATGATGTATAAGCTGCTTAAAGTTCATGCAACTCACTGTTGATAGTTTCTCTAGGTTATAAGTTGCATTCTATTGTAAAATTGCTCTTTCTTCTAGTCCCAAAAGCTGTTCAACCTCTGGAAAAATTTATATATCAACTTTATTACATTGGTGAGCAAGTAATAATATAAGCAGAAGTGGCTGCTGTGAAAACTCGGTGCAAGTGTAACTTGGTCCATCTGAACCCAACAGAAGTGTAAGTTAGTCCACTTCAATGTGAAACCAATCAACACAAGACCATCTGGGTCAGTTGCTACTCTTTTCTAACAAACTTGATCAAATCCTGTCAAAACACGCTCACTTTGATTTAGCCCACAAAAGAAATTGTGAATAACACGTGTACAACAATGGCATCTTATTCTCTATGGACATCATCCTATCCAGCTAATATACAGCTATCAGGTCAGCTCATTAACAACTAGGTTTGCCACTTTCAGCAGAATCATGCAGGCCAACTTGCCCTCTCCTTCCTCCTTTTAACCTACCTACATGCTAATGCATCTTTTCCACGGGCAGGACAAGCACTCAACATTATGACCAAACTTACATGATGCTTGATAAACTTGTAATAAACTAGTTACCATCAACACTGCAGTAAAATAATTCAACATCAAATTAACCTGAGCCAACCGAATCTGACGATATTTTTGGGTTTGATTTGGAGATAAATTTGCCTTTATGTAACTGAAATGGATAATAGACCTTTGGTTGTTTCTGTGCATTCACAACTTACGCCTTCGCAAACAGAGTTGTATCCTCATAACCCAACCATGTAATTGTCCTCACTTACCACGTGCATGAAACCTTCCCTTCATAAGTGAATTTAATAGCTTGTCATTCAACATAAATCAACCGATTAAGCAAGTTGACTTCTTGTCTACCATGCATCCTGAAAAACATGCATAATTAACAACAACTCAACTGACATATCTAGACTCTCTCTATCACCTTCCTAAAAAACGTATTCTTTCTGCACCACTAAACTGAAATGACTGCTCATTTGTAATTTTTTTTGAAAAAAAAAAAAGTTCTGCTTCATGAAATCAGAAATGTGAAGCTGTGATTTCCTATAATTCAGAAAATAAGAAAAACTGGATACTACGCGAATAACAAACTTGATAACCACAGTTCAGTGTTTTAGAGGACCTGTTAGATGGAATTAGTGATGCCTCAGCAAGTATATTGAAATTTTCTTCCTACAAGAAAGCAATAATCTCAATTTTAAAGACAATAGACAAAAACAGTATTGCTCTAAAATTAACTGCATCCCTTATATGTTCTAACAAATTGCATTAGTTTGAGGATTTTTATGGTCATTAAATCATCTTAAGACCATATTATTTGTTGTATTCTCTTTTTTCTTTTAATGATAGTTAATTCAAGGAATGAAAGTATAAAAAGACATTAATTTAAGATATAAAAATGAACAAGGGATAAAGGTGACACCTTTCACAAGATCCTCCTCATAATTTGACATGGAATTATCAACTGTGCTAGTAGGAGATTTGTTATCTGGTTCTTGCTCCCAATCACTCTCATAATCTAAGTCATTTTCTTGCACTTGTTCATTACCATCGTCTTCATCATAATCACTATCACTGCCATCATCAGCCTCTTCCCAAACTCCCTGCATTGTTTCCTACAGCAAGGCCCATTTTGACTCAACCGCAAAAGTAGTCAGCTTTGAGAATTTCTTATCAAGAAACAAAGCAAATCTTCCAGTTCTAAAGCTACTTGACGATGCTTTGAAGAGATTGGTGCCAAAATTTGAACTCAAAGCAACACAACTAGAGAACTGAGAAACAATACAATAGAAAGGAGAAGTCTTTGTAATTCCAGTCACCAACATTTTCTACTCTTCAACAGCAGGGACCATCAAATTTGATCAACTAAGCAAACTGCAATTTCAAAGAACTAACTAAGCAAATTAACTATACAATACAACTTTAAATCATATCAATGACATAAAACGGTAGTCAATTGACTAATAGAAAACAACATTTCCAATGCATTATTAGCAAGAACCCATCAAGTAACAGTAGAGGTGGCAAATTTGTATTATCCAAATGTAAAATTCAAGCAGCACCATTTACATCCATATCCATCAACTATAAATGGGTTAGGATGGTAAATGGGTACGGGTGGGAATATCAACCTCTTTAAAACAGCGACCCTAATATAGATTAACAGAGAAGAGAGTGAAAGAAATGAAAGAAGAAGCAAATAAATCAATACCTAAGGTTAATTGAGCTTCGCGTGTTCCATGAAGTAGGTTTATGGATTCAAAATCATCGAGCAGAAGATGGGGTCTCTTCGGTTATCCTCAAAGTTCAGAGGAAGCAAAAGAATACTGAGTTGGTCGTTGGCAGTAAGGCAGAATGACAAACGGAATGAGATACAAACGAGAGAAGAATGAGAGAAGTTGGCCTAATCATAAACACAAACCCCAGTAAACTGCAACTGACGATTATTCAAAAACCTTTGTAGGTTTTTTTTGTTGAAACGGTGTAGTTTCAAAAAATGGATCACCACCAGCATCCATTAGAATTAAAGTTCTATTTTTCTTTCACATAATGACAAACAAAAATACCTGAAGCTCATCATTTTTTTTTTAATTATTACTTTGGCATTTTTATAAATAATATATTTTTTCTAATTTTTACATTTTTAACACCAATTCAAGTCTTATGAATAACAAAAAGATGAAACTAAACTCGAATTTAGTGACCTGCCATTTTGATATAAAAAAAGGTGGTACTTATAATTTTATTTGAATAACATATGTCAAGTTCAACAACAAAAAGTCATTGAAATGAAAATAATATCATGATTTTAAAGTTGGATCAAAATATTGTTATTAATTATATGGAAATTTTAATTTTTAATTAATACTTTAAATAATAAAAATAATTTCTTTTACATATAAAGTACGACTCTTTATGAATAAAAGAACCTTTATTACTCTAAAAATGTAAAGAACAAATATTTCTCTTTTACTAATGTTAAGTATTAAAAACAAAATTCAAATAATATAAGCTTAATTACCTTAAAGGCTCAGATTTTAGCATATTCTTAAATTTATTCCATATTTTATTTTTTTTATAGAAATATATTCAAATTTCAATTTTACTTACAAATCTATAATATAGTTGGATTCTGCTCACTGAAATTGATTTTACAAACATAACATAGTTTTATTATTTTAAAGTTTTATAATTTATTAATTTTATTTGAAAATGCTCTTTAAATATTTATTTTTTATAAGTTTTTTTTTTTTTTTCCATTGCTACTCTTTTTTCTCCTATTTTCATCCCTTCCCCCTTCACCAAATGCCACCTCCTTTTCTCCCTCTCCTCCTCCTTCTCCGCCCTTTACACCTCCTCTACTTCCTTCTCTCCCACTCTTCCTCCAAGTTTTTTTCTTTAATCAATTAGAAGTAAGGTGAGATGTCGTTATGTAGTGTGATGGCCGTCATCAAAAGATTGGGATTTTACGCAAAATAAGAGTTGAGCAGACAGTGCTCATTCTAAAGAGAGAAAAGTATGTATAATGAATTGAATTCGCAAGAGACTGTAATAATTTTCAGCTATATATTTTTTTAGCTTCTTTTCTTTTTTTTTTTTTACATGAAATTATGAATTGGTAATATAATTTTGAATATTCTTCTTATTAGTGATATTATACAGGATATGGCAGTATTATGGGCTAAGCAAAATTATGAGTAGCATTAAGAAGATTGAGAAAAATTATGATGATAATTGATATAAATCTAATTTCTTTCATAAGAAGAAAAAAAGAGGGAGTGTGAATTTTTTTCATTAGTATTTTTTATTGTTAATTTAAAATTTTAATCAAAGTGAAAATTTGAAAATAATGATACTAAAATAGTGTCATATTAGGAGGCGTTTGGTTACCAAAATTTAACATTGCTATTCGGAATCACTTTCCTATGAAGGTAAGTTTAATGGGTAAGTGATTTCAGAAATGTAAGATTTTTGTATTTGATTGAATATAAAATTTTTTTAGAAATTCAAAATTAATATTTTGAATTTATACATACAATAATTCAATGAAATTAATCTAAATTACTATCATACCTTAATGCAATTATTTATTTTTATTTAATTAATAATCAATACAAAAAATCGTATACAATAAAATTTATCACAGTGATTAATTCATGGAACATAATTATAATATATAATAAATATACTAATATTAAATAATATAATTTATAATTAAAATTAATAAAAATATGATAATAATAATATAATACAATAATAATAATAATAATAATAATAATAATAATAATATTATTATTATTATTATTATCATATTTTGAATTAATTTTAATTATAAATTATATTATAAAATATTATTATATTATAATATAATTAATAAATATTATTTGACAGTACTAAATAATTATTCTCTTATCTTAATAATTATAACATACTAATAATTCAAAATATATAGTCTATGATGATAAAAATTTTAAGAAAATCTAAAAATAATTTAATTACTTAATAAATTAATAAGAGACTATAATTTTTTTATAGTTTAATAATTATTTTAATTAAAATTGAATTACAATCTATATTATTGATTTTGATTAAAATTGTCTTAAATAAATATATAAGTTTTGTTTTAGTAAGTAAAAAATAAATATAAGGTTGTGTATATTATATGTTATATTAATTAAGAGTATATTTATCAATATACAATTATATAATTTTTAATAGTCATGAAAAAGTAATTTTTTCACTTTTTGAGATGAGAAAATATTTTTCCATATAGACAAAGAAAATAAGGATGAAGCCCACTTATCTAGGAATATAGCTTTCTTAGGAATGCAACTTTCCCGTGACAAACCAAATATCGAAATTCAACATTCCAGTAAAATTTGATTTTGGGTGATCAGAATGCGCTATACAATAGATTTGTGAGCAAAATTAAAGTTTATGCACTTGAAAAATGAAATATGCTCAAATTGAAAATATGCTTAAATTTTGAAATTTTTTGGATAATTAAGCCAATAATATATCATTCTTTTTCTTGACTTATTTTTATTCTTTAATTATTTACGTATGTATCTTCTTTTTTCAATATGTCAAGTAAGCAATCTCAAATTTCATGTACTTGAAATTTGAATCATTTATAATAATTAAAAAGTCAGAACAGAAAATTATAAAAAATTAAAAATTTATTATAGAAATACAAAAATAACTAACTTTATATTGTCAATAGGATCTTTGTTTCCGAGCATGAATGGTAATTGATGTTATGTTTTATTTAAGGATTAAAATATTGCATTTTTAGAAGAAAAAGATCATTGATTAGAAAAAAAAAAAGAAAAAGGAAAGGATTAATATCTGCAATTCGTTAAAACTTAGATTCAATTTCTGGAATCGTCTTTCGTGTAATCCTTGATGAGGAATCTCAGCTCAAACCCAAGACTTTTTAGATTCATATCATTCCCTCACAGTACAACTATTATTTATTTTAAACTCACTAGTTCCCAGTCTTAGAGAACATGGGCTAATAGATGACCATCCGCAACCATAAGAATCACAGAGACAAGGAATCTATATAAAATCTAAGGTAGGCCATTAAATGCAAAAGCAATATTCGCACATGTATATACATATGTTCTGAGTAGATGGGGTAACAAATTAGAATATATGAAATTCTAACTAGAATGATCATGGAAATCTGAAACAGAATGGTGAAGACGCAGAGAAAAATGAGGCCACAAACTGTGGTAATGCTGGCCAAATAGAGAGCCCAGATAAAGGCGATTTGGGATAGCTGAAAGCTAATTGCAATTTCTAATAGCTGATAATTGATAATGACTTAATATTAAAGGTTTGGTAATTTTGTTTAATTATTACTACTAATTAATGAAATTATTAATAAAAGTATAATATTAATGTTTGACATATATATAAATAAATAAATAAAATATAATGAATAATATATTTTACATATATTTATAAAGTATAATGTCAAAACTTCGAATGTTATAATTATTGTTTTGTACTTATGAAATTTTAATATATTTTTTATTAATTTAAATTAGTATATATGTCAATATATTTTTAATAATTAAAATATTGTACATATAATTCTTTTTATAAAACTTATATATAACAATTAAAATAAATTATTTTTATATAAATAATTAAAATATAATAATTTATAGTTAGTTGTTGAATAATAAAATTTTAAGAATAATAATGAAATAAAAATAGTTTTCACTTTTCTTTGGTTATTATTATAAAAGTTCAAGGATAATTTGGACTTTTTAATTATTAATGTAAAAGTTTAGAAAATTTTTTTAAATAAGAGCTAATAAAAATTACAGAAATTGTATCCACTATTTACTGTTATTTTGTATAATCTATAAAACAAGTATATCTTAATTGTTAGATAAGAAATCTTTGTCTAGCAGCATCTATCCATTATCTAAACACCCTCTTAAGATTTATATGTATTAGGATCGGGTGTTGATGGAAAGCGCAAATGGAGCAAAAGATAATGTTGAAGAAACAGAGGAAATCAACAAATGCAATAAGGCCTGCGAGTAGGAGAGAGCAACCACCGGCAGAAGTGTAGAGATAACACTCAGGTATTTCACTTGGAACTTAATTGATGATAAATAGAGTGTAACATTATTGAACCTATAATACTTAAAAATTAAAATTGAATTTGCAGGTATTTTGCCCTATAGATTTTTCATCCAAGTTGTGACTTAAATTTGCATTAAAGACAGCACAAGATTGATAGGAGATACATTACGAACTTCTATTAGAAATACAATGGCGAGAGGAAATAGAATGTGGTGGCAAATAGGTCAGATCATTTTGATTTGAGTTGTTTTTTAGTGGAGGTGTTTTCGAATCAGTTTGGATTTGGATCACTCAAATTTCGAGTGGGTTCAAATCAAGTTTGCATGCAAAAAAGATTTTTAGGTTGTGTTTAGAAAGAGTTTCAGACTTACTTTTAAAAATGATATTTGAGTCATATCATTTGTTATTCAATTTTTAAATATTTATTTAAAATTTTAATTATTTATGTAATATTTTCTCATAATTTGTTAAGAGAAAAATAATAATTCTCTCTTAAAAATTATTTCCAGATAGATTTTATGTAAAATAAAACTTGATTAAAATTTTTATTTTTATTTAAATGCTTAATAAATTAAATATAATTTATTTTTTAAGCAAATGACTATATAAATTGAAAACAGGTAATTAAACTAAGTCCATATAAAATTATATTCAAGTCGTATATTATAATTTAAACTAATATACAAACAAATATATAATGTTCAATGATAGCAAACTATTTATTATAAAATATTTTGTGTATTATGATAAAAATTTATGTAATAAAATTAAATTTGTCTTAATATATAATTTTATCGTGATAAAAATCAAATGTATTATAATTCTTATAAAAAAAGTAAACTTGTGATAAATTTATTTTATGTAATAAATCATTCAAGAAATTATGGTAAAAATGCAACTTAATGACCAAAAATTCAAACTGTCATGTGATTTTTAATTATATTTAAAGCTTCTAATTAAGTTAATGACGCTCCAATTTGATGAATTGATTTTAATTATATCCCAAATTAAAATCAAAATTTAGAAAAATTCATATTTGGACTCAATTGACTTTTACACTTTTTTAATTAGTTCAATCAAACCAAAAATTAAGTTTTTAAGGCTTTATTAATGTGATACTTTTATTTTTATTCAATTTAATCACATTTTTACTTTATTAAATTTATTATGAACTTCTATGCAATGAATTTTAATTTTATATTTAAATTTAAAATTTAATACATAAAATCTCTTAATCTCTCATTTTTTTTTGAATTTCTCTCAATCTTTTTTAAAAATTAATTTTCATATTTAAATAATAAAAATTTTAAACTATTCAAATAAAAACTTCTAAAAAATATTTAGAAAATCAATTATGTGAGCTTAATTAAGATGATACTTTTATTTTTTTATTTAATTTAATCTCATTTTTACTTAATTAAATTTATTATATATTTTTACATGATCAATTTTAATTTTGTATTTAAATTTAAAAATTAAAATTAAAATTATTATCTATAAAATCTCTCAATTTCTCCTTAAAAATTATTTTTATATTTTAAATAATAAATTAGTTAAACTATTTAAAATAAAAATTTATAGAAAATATTTTAAAAAATTATTTACATGAGCTTGATTAAGATGATATTTTTATTTTGTATTCAATTTAATCCTTTTTTGCTTGGTTAAATTTAGTATAAACTTTATATGAAGAATTTTAGTTTTATATTATTTAAATCTACAAATTTTTAAAATTTAAATCTATAATTCCGAAAATCTCTCAATATCTCATTTTAAAATTTTTCTCTCAATCTCTCCTTAAAAATTTAATTTTTATATTTTAAATAATAAATTATTTAAAATAAAAACTTTAACAATATTTAAAAATTAAATACATGATCTTAATTAAGATGACACTTTTATTTTTTATTCAATATAATCTCATTTTTACTTAATTAAATTTATTATATACTTTATATGATAATTTTATATTTAAATTTAAAATTTTTGAAATTTAAATTTATAATTTGTAAATATGTAATTTTAAAAAAATTTCTTTCAATCTCTCCTTAAAAAATAATTTATATATCTAAATAATAAATTATTGAACTCAGTTAAAATAAAAATTTCTAAGAAAAATTAAAAAATCACTTACATGATATGAATAAGAACATTCTAAAAAAATTTATTCTTCCAATAAAATTTATGGATTTATTAGTTTATTATTTAAATATATAAAAATAAAATTTTATAACTTAAAAAATCTGAAATTAATATAAAATTAATTATTTATCAACTAAAATAAAAAATTAATGTTTTTGTGAAAATTATTTAAGTTGAGTAAAAATAAAAATATTATCTTAATAAGATTTAAACTTAATTTTAAATTTGATTGAACTAATTAAAAAAATATAAAGGTTAATTGAGTCTAAATATATACTTTAATAAATACTGATTTTTATTTGGAATACAATTAAAACCAATTCATCAAATTAGGATGTAATTGACTCAATTAGAAGTTTTGGATACAATTAAAAATTTGTGAAAGAGTTTGAATTTTTGAGTCATTGAACACAGACATTTTTAACTTGAAAATTTTTATTATAACGAATGAGCATACAAGATAAATTAAAATATAAATTCTTTTATCATAATATTTTATCACAATATATTGGTGTCAAATTTCTAGTGTTCACTAAGTTACATATAAGAAAAAGTAATATTTTCATAATCATATTTTAGTCATTGTATTAAATATTTTAAAAATTATGAGAAAATTTTTTTTATCTCAATAAATAACTTTTATTCTCACTAAATAACTTGTCATAATAAAAAAAATTATAAATTAGGCATATGAACTAATAATTTTTTTAAAAAAATTTAAAAATATCATTATATTTTAAATAAAAAAATAAAGTCGAAGTTTACTTTAAATTTGAATTTAATTAAATAATCTAAATATTTTTTTAAAATAATTTTTTTATTTTAATGAATGTATCTTTTATATATTTAGTAATAATTTTTTTTATATTGTCATCAGATTAATTGGGTCGGAACACAGATTCAATCATTTGAGTTAGGTTTGATCACTTATTGAGTTGACCTTTATTTGACCCGACCTGATCTTAAAATTTTTTATCATTTCTAATTTGGATAATTTTGAGTTTGTCTGGGTTTGATTCAGGTTCAAGTTATCCTTTTTGGAGCAGATTAAAATTATATTTTTGAATAGGTTAAAATTAGGGCCAAAAAAAATAAAAAAGGATATGGGCATTGACGTTTTTGAGGAGTTAGATGAAAATGAATCTAGGAATAAGGTAAAGAGAAGCTGCGAAAATATAAGGATGTTGAAACTAGTAACAACATATCATTTGTATTGTGGAGTTTAGCGTTTGAGTTTTTTTAGAGCAAATAATGTTTTATTTTTATAGTTTATAGCAAAAAATAAAAAAAAATAAAAAAAAGAAGAAAGTTTGGTATTGTTAAAGAAAAGGTTGATAAATTAAATATATTGTGCAAACTAAAATTGAATAAGCAATTGGTTGTAAGAATGTAAGTGAGAGAATTGGTTAGTAATAAAGTTGTTAGGTGTTATCTAATAAAATTAAATTACTTCGGGGGACAAGATACATGGATAAAAAAATAAAGAGAGTTGACACAGGTATAGCGGTATAAATTATGATATGATTTTTGTTTATATGTAATTTGGCAATGTTCTAATGTAATAGAACATGGGCATATTGCCATCATATTATCTAAGAAGCAGAAGAAATGGGTGAAGAAGATAGACTTTGGAGAGTTGTTGAAAATCTACAAATTCAAGCCAGAACAAAAAAATATGTTGTTGGTAATATAATAAATTCAATCTAAAGAGGACATTGTTATAATTTGGCATAAATAAATATATTCGGATTTCTATCAATTGGGTCCTTAGAATTTCATCAGGTTATGAGAGTGGACCATCACCTGGACTTCGGTGCTAGCAGATTGTTGTTATAGATATATAGCTCAATATAATGGTGTTACAGCTGTGACGGATAAGAGTGGGTTGCAAAGACTAAAGCGGGGCAAGGATGAAATTGACTTTCATAGGTATTTTTGACTATGCACTTTAAGTGTGCTACTCTATTTTACACAAAATGTGAAGTTCGAGTTACTCTATTCAACATATATTTGCTCACAATTATTGAAATTTGTTCATATCACAACAAACTCCAACTCAACAAATTTGCTCATAAATTTCCCTATCACTTTCCTTTATCGACTCAATTGTTACAACTCAAAAAATAAAAAATCTAAAAATCAAACAATTAAATTATTCCAGTAATGAAGTTGATTCCATATTCAATTTACACTTCATTTTTTTTTACCATATATATCTTTCTTCTCAATCTTTCTTTTATCCGGTGTATATTTTACCGTTTATTTTCGTTTTCTAAATGCAACATAATATAAAAATTTTAATTATTTTTATTGAAGTTTAGATCTAGTGAAATATGCTTATATGTTTTTTTTTAGCTTGGTTGGGTTACCTAATTGTTTGATTCTTTAGTTTAGGATAATATTTATTTTTCTTTAAACAGTAAAAATGGTGGCATCACCATACTTCACCAATAACAACGTTGCTAATGTCCAACAGCAATTAGCATCACTTGATTTTCGCAATAGTTGCCTTTAAAACTCTTTAGTCACTATTGCAAAGAGATGGAGAGAGAAAAAAAAAGGGATAAATCAATTCAGCAACTGAGATTAATGTCAATAAATTGAGAGACTATCATTTTATAGTTGGGCAATAACATCGTTAGATTTCTATAGTCTTATCAACTATTATTCGGGTAGGATTTTTTTTAGTGTTTGTTTGCTAGGAAAGTGTAAAAATAATGTGAAAATTATTGAGTGTTTATGGTATTATATTTTTTGGCATACAGATATTGGTATTTTTTTTTTTCAGTTTAATTCACATAGAGAAAAATTAAATTAGATTGTCCACTAGCAACACTTATTCCCAACTAAAATACAAACTCGTTCCATCAGCAACACTCATTCCCAACCAAAATACAAACTCATTCCAGCAGCATTAGTTTGTCCAATAGCAACACTCATTCCCAAAATACAAACTCATTCCAGCAACATTAATTTGTCAGCATTAGCAACACTCATTCCTAAAATACAAACTCATTCAATCGTATAATAAAGGCACATATCAAGAAGCAAGAAGATATTGTCAAAGAGAAATAACACTTAACTTTCGTTAATACTAATTGTTTCATTACAGTTGAGACAAGTACATTAGTTTCTTCGGATTGTTTGAAATCATTTTCATATACATCAATAAGCCTAATATTAAATAATAGAAGACAATAAAAGTTTCCTATCCCTTGAGTTTAAGCCAGTAATTTCTATTCATAGTCTTTGATGTCTTGAATTAGCAACAATCTTTCTTCCTTTAATTGTTGAATCAGTTACTCCTTCATTGCAGGTTTTTCCTCACATGCTTTCAGCTCATGCTCTAACACCTTCTCATAACACTATTTTTCAAATAACATATGTTCATTATCATCAATTTGCGTATAGAGAATAGCAAAGACCATTATATCTCTAGTTGGACTCTAACCACTAAAATGTATTACCTGTTTCTTTCTGCAAAATAAAAATTCAATCACTACTCATTCACAATATTATAGAACATAATAAGAAATAACCTAATTTTACCTCCCAAAATGGACATCGAAAGAACCTCCTATTCGGGTTTAGCCTAGCCCATGAAGTGTAACAACACAAATTGACATTGTTCTTCACATAAAATCTCAGCCTTCTGTTACTTGAATTAATAGAGGATTCATTCAATGAACTCATGGCACAAAACCCACCCTTCGTTCAAATAGCAATCCTTGACTAAATGATTTCTTTACATTATACTAGAGCAACTAAATGAAGCAGTTGTAGTACAACCACAAGGAAGTTGGGCATTAGGAGTATATTCAATGGGGTTTGGTAATCTAGAGCCAGTGTTACCTGAACATCATCCAACGCTAGCATAGTCTCTAAATTTGAAAAATGAAAACGGGGAGAAACCGGGGCCCTTGAAGAACTCTCAACCTAGAAGAAAAACTCTCAACCCATAAGAACTCTCGCAAAACTCCAACAAATCACAACTAATCAAAGACAAGAAGAAAGAAATTGAACATTAAAGAACCTAAATCATAACAAATCCCTCTCAATTACCGCAAAATCTAACCCGTTTATTTGATAATCAAGTCTGCTAAAGAGAAGGGAAAAGAGAGAAATTCTAAATCGCATTATGTTCAAAGTGAAATAGGAAAGTGATGTTACCGTTGTTAAAGTGATTGTAATGTGTTCAAAACTAATGTTTGATTTTACTCAGGTTAACACATTGGGTTAAAATAATCTAACCTATTTTTCTAACTCATGTTAAGTGAACTAATGTTAACTATTTTACTAATTCACGTTAAGTGATGTGTCAATAAGGTGCAAAGTGAGACCTTTTTTTATAAGAATTTATTGCAGCTGGTTTGTCACGTCATATAATATGTTATTTTATTTGATCAATTTGAATTTTGGCTGCATACGCCAAAATTTTATCAATTTTGACTAATTTTGCTAAAAATAAAAGAATTAGCCAAATTTGTCAAAAGTTGAAAAAATTTGAGTTTTAGGAGGCCAATAAACTTTAAAAATTTTATTATATATCATTATTTTATGTTATGGAAAAATACCATATCAAGAAAAAGTTTCTAAACAGGAAAACTGCCATATATAGGAAAAACTATTTTCCATGAGAGGCTTACGCTTGAGAAGATCTTCTATATTTATTTGATATCTATTTTATTCTTAGAACTGCAATTTCCTACTCTTATATATGTATGTGTAGTATTGGTTTGTTAATTTTATTTTTTATTGTGAATTTGATTGATTGTTAAGATTATTTCATTCATGTTTAATAAATTTTCTATTGAAATTTGTTACACTAGATTGAAAATATGAAACAATCGATAATCTTTTGTTGCAACAACCTTCATATATAATTGTAAGTTTGAAATAATATATACTAAATAAATAATTTAATATATTTTGCATAAAATATTTTTATTTAATGTAATTTAATTAGTAAGTTTTGTATTTTGTTAATTTAAGTAAATAAAAAACATAATATTTTTTATTTAATATCAAATTATTTTATAATTTTATTTTGCAGTAACTTATTAGTCATAAGACTATGAATTATAATTTTAGATTGCAGTAGATTAACTAGAGCAAACTTGTGTGCATTTATTATTAATTACTAATATAATAAAAATGTATAGACTAGAATTTTTGAGTTACTTAAAAAAGATAAATCCCAACATAATATCTAAATTGATTTTAAAAATTAATCTCTTAATGATAATATTGACAGTTTAATAATAAAAGCTGTTCATATAAAATTAATTTAGAAAATTCAACGCCATAGAAACTTTTACATGTAAGTATTTAGTTTTCTATTAAATAAAAAATTTTAAAAACTAAGAAGATGAAAGATCAAACAAAAAACAAAAAAAGCAAAATTATAAATTTTTATTCTCATAAAAAATTTATATTATTATTAAAATATATTTTACTAATTAATTATATTTTTATTTTTATTGTTTTATTTACTTGATAATAACTTTTTTTTATAAATAATAATAAATTTTAATAATATATATATATATATATATGATTCAACTAATCATAGCATAATTAATGTATTTAAGATAGTCTTAAAATTGTACCCAAGTAAGTATGTAATCTCCCGTATATGTTCTTTAGATTTATTTTTCTCATAAAAGGTCAGAGTCCGACATATTCTATAATGACATTGATGTCTTTCCATGAAAGCAAAAATCCGAGAAAGGAAAAGCCGTCCTGCATTTAATCTTGGACTGAGAAATGAGATCTTGACGTGTTGGGTTGACAAAGAGAAATGATTTTGTTTGTCCCTAGGTATCCCAAGTTAAATTGCACTGTATAAGGACTTGCCCTGGAGTAGTATCCATTTTTTCCCATGGCTAGAGCTCGAAGTCCAAAGGTCTTGGTACAGAGGAGAGAAAATAAAGGTTCATCATATCACTATGACCAAGTTTTCAAGGATTCCTTATGTCTTCCTTTTCCTCCTCTTCGCTATGGCCTTTGTCCTCCACATCTCATATGTTAGTACAATTTATTTCTCTTCAATACACACATAATATAAATACAAGATTGCCAATTTTCGTCCGTTTTCTATAATCATGACCAATTCATTAGTTATCAAGTATGTTTTTCTTAATAATTAAATGATCATGATAACACATTTAATTATATGGAATTTCTGCAGGCTGGTAGAGAGGGATCACTCCATCTAAAAATATATATATATATATATATATATATATATATATATATATATATATATATATATATAGTGAAATTGTTCTTTTTGATTTTTAACTTGATTAATTTTATGTGGA
>CATIWR010088421.1:0-43588 GCA_949677035.1 Omphalea diandra | reverse complement strand
GGCCGAGCCATATATATATATATTACTCTTCTATATCTCATATATATATATATATATATATATATATATATATATATATATATATATATATATATATATATATATATATATATATATCCACTCGGTGATTCACATTCTTTTCAGAATTCCAAATGAATTCTATAAATAACGTGAATGCAATGCGTTATATTTTTATAGGAATGAGAATGTCCCTATCAAAAAAAAAAATCTGATAATTTCCCTTTCATTAGTCCCATTCCCTTACCTCATCGCGTTCAATCAATCTCCCCCCTGATAATTTGCAAGTGAAAAGACTGTCGTTCTAATCGGTGTGTCTCTCGTGTTATCGTCTAGATGTTTTCTGTCTATGAAGCGGGTCGAAGAGCTGCACGCGGATTTGATTTCCTGCGTCGCGGTCAACAATGTGTTTGTAATGAGAATGTAGATTGGCTTATAGGTCTACTCAAGTGGAGTTGAGCCGAATACTGTTAAATTCGTGTTCGAGATTGATTTGAAAATTCGAGCTAAATCAAATTTTAATTTTTAAGTTTGAGCCTCGAGTTTGGTCAAATATTCGAATATTTGAGTTTGACTTGATTAAACTCGTTTATTTATATAATTTCTTATAAATCTTAAAAATTTAAATTTGAGTTTAATTAAACTCGATTATGTATGGATTGACTAAACTCAATTGATAATATTGTAAATATACATAAATTTGATTAAACTCGCAAATCTCTTGAGTCGAGTATTTTTAATATTCAAATTCGATTCGTTTGATTTCTCGATTAGTTTGAATTCGAGTTTGATTCGTTTGATTTATAGATTAGTTCGAATTCAAGTTCAATGCGATTAATTTTAAATCAATTTTGAGTATTTATTGAATTTACCTCAAGTAGTTTACAATATGTATCAATTCATTTACATTTTTTGATTGGCCTTGGGTTAAAAATTGGTGATGTTATCCGAAGGTGGTAGGGAGCTGTATGGGGCCCAGGGGAAAGTGAGTGATGATGAGGCGCGCTTGGGTCTAGCTGCACGCTCCGGGAGGTTTTGCCTGAGTACTGTTAACACTATGGCATTAGCGTTGTCCTCGACGAGGAGGAGGAACCCAATTCCATTTTTGCCAAATGAGAAATTGTTTTAGGTCGAGGTTTTTTTTTAAAAAAAGGTTGGATGGAGTCAAGTTTGAATTAGATTTTTTCAGATGAAATCAGTTTAAACTATGAATTTTTTGGATTAGATTTAGGTGGATTATTTTTGGATTATAAGTGAATCACATCAGTGAGTCATTTTGTATCTTTTCTCAAATAAAAAAATTATTATTTATTTTGAATAAAATTTAAATATTTTAATAATTTAAACTAAGTCGATCCATCAATTAAGTTGATACTGAATCAAACTAGTTTCACATATAAATTAATTGAAATTAAATTTAAGTTAGATCAATTTCGAATTGAATTGAATTTTCAATCGAATAAAAATTTAACATTTCTCATTTTTGGGCAGAATATTGAAGTTTTCTTCGGATGAGTTTCAAAAATTCTTTAGGTAATATATCTTACTATAATTTGGAAGATATTTTTCAACAAATATATTTTTCCCTGTTACGAACAACAAAAAAAATTGTAGTTCCAACTATTGTTTATTCTTAGTTGTTAGAATTTGATATAGTTGAATTTGTAATCTAAAATTTTTGGATCTCATTTAATTCAAATAAATTCACTAATTTTCGGATTGTATTTTAAAAATAATATATTTTTTTATAAATTAGTTCTTAAAATGTGAAGTTTTTAAGTGTTTGATTCATATATTTTTCTTAAAGTATATCAAATTCATATTTAGTTCACTCACTAAATGTTAAAAAAGTATATTATAAATACTATATTATCTCCAATTTATTAGTACTATTTATTATGATTATTGTTGATGGATTTCTTTTTTTTTTTTTTTTCAATTTTTGTTTGTGAATTTGTTTTAAGTCTTGTAGAGTTATGATTTTGATTCAGCTTCCAAAATTTAAGATTTGATTTTCATATAACTCTATAAAATATATTATATTTTCAAAACTTTAAAGAATTGACGTGTTGATTTTTATTTATTTGATTAAAAGTAGTAATATAAAAAGGTGTAATAATATAATTGAGTTAAAATATAAAAGTATTTTAATTTAATAAATAATTAAAAGTTAATCATAGTTAATTATGTCAAACACAGGCGACAAAAATCTTTAAACCCTTAAATTCAATAATGTTCTCTTGTCCTTGTGGACATAAAATATTTATGGCAGGAAAACAATGTGAGTTTCAAAATATTTACACTGTATAATTTTTTTTTTACCTAGATTTATATTATATTTGAATAATTATTTACACATTTGAGTTTGAGCTCATCCACCTATTTTCTAACTTAATTTAATACTAATAAATAAGATAAATTTATAATGGCAATCAAATTAACTAAATCTCAAATATTTTTGACATTCATTTAAATTTGAGCACGGTAAATAAAAATCAATAATGTTTGAATAACAAATTTAGAACTTCAAATAACATATTTAATGAACTCAACTCAACTTGATAATCATGCGAATAAGGTGAAGAGTTAAATGAAGTTTAAAACTTCAAAACATATTTTTAACTCAACTCAATTTGATAATGATACCAAAAGTATCAAACTTACAAAAAATTGAAGTAATATACATAGAAAAATATTGCTACCACATGAAAATTTTCATGGCATAGAAAATTAATTGAAAAGGATCCTAAACATCCTTTTCTTATTGTTTAAAAAAAAAAAAAAAAGGGAAGGAGAATTTTACTGAAGATGGAAAAATTGCATCGGTTATGCATAAGGAGTTGGATCAGGTGTTTGTGAGGATTTTGCTGATGGGGTTGACTCCGAACTTCCAGAAATTATACCAAGCCTCCTGAAATCAACACCAAAAGACTAATTACATATGAGAGTATATAGACATTGTCTAACGAGAAAATGATCGTTTTGAAGCATTCTTTCTATCTTTATATTAATCAAATATGTTTTAAATGGTAGCAAAAAATCAAATGAATTTTAACCTTTTGAAAATCTGAAAATTACAACATATCAAATCAATTATTAATTTCAATGAATAAAATAAATTATTAAAATATTTGTAGTAAAATAATAAGAGCTACTATTAAATTCTTACTCAAATTTGCTTCTGAACCAGGAACTCCAAGTTGTAGAAGTGCCCTCGGCCTTCTCCTCGGTGTGTCCTGCAGAACTACGGGTTGGAACCATGGCCTGCTTCCCTTTTTTGCTAGTCGCATCAATTTGGTCATGGATGCTTGCTGTTGGCCCATCACCTAGAGTTGAACGTGCTGATGCCGATAGTATTAATGCAAGTACCAAAACAAAAACAGCAATCTTTGCCATCTTTTATTATTATTTTTTCTTTTATAGTCCTAATTAAGAGTTAAAATTTTGATTGAAATGTGATTGAGGAAGATAACGCTTGTTTACATTATTTATAATGTTGGAGTTCAGATGTACTAGTGGAAGAAGATTAATGTCATAATTTTAACAAGTGAAAGCCAATTTTCTGGCACAAATTTGTGATTTTTGTGATGGGAGTTTTTTCTCCATTTGTTTTTCTGCTGGGTTCAATTTGACTTGTCAATACACTCCATACATACAGGGAGAACTTTGTGGCATCGAATTCACACTATTTAAGTCATATTTTTTAAGGTGATTTTGAGCCAAATGTTCATAATTTTATTTTTTAATAAATAAATATTATTTTGGTTTTTAAATTAAATATTTTAATAATTTAAATTAAATTACCCACAGTTTGAGCTGAGTTATTTAGATTTCTTTTAATTTAAATCAAGTGAAAATCAATGAAAAATTATCACCTCTAATATCGTTATAAGATTTTTAGTAATTAGAAGTAAGTATGGATTCTATATACATTAAATCCAACTAAATAATCAAATTAAAAATTAGCGACAAAAGAAAATAAGCCAAAAGTATTCAAATTAAATGAAATCCGAACCAAAATTATATTTATATATATATATAAGTTATATAAGCTTACATATCTCATATATAAGTTTTACACACTACATGTAAATTATATGTGCTTATATATATTGTATATTTTATATAAGACATATATATTTTAAATATATTATATGTATGTTTGAATATGCTTCAACTCATATATATATATATATATATATATATATATATATATATATAATTTATTTAACAAAGTTATATAATATATAAAAATTATATATGTTTAAATAAAAATTAAAAGAAAAAATAAAAATAAGAATATTATTTAATATAATTTTTAATTATAAAAATTATTTATTAACCAATTTTTTATATTCATAATTTATATAATAAATATGATTAAATAACTAATTTTATAAAATAGAAAATGAAAACTCAAATCTTATTCGACTGAAAATGTGAAATTATTTAAACTGAAATGGATTGAAATATGAAATTATTCAAATTGAATTAGATCAATATTTGAAATTATTTATTATTGATTTTAAATTTTTAAAAAAAATAATCCAAAATTGACAATTATGTTAGAGAAGTAAATATACAAACAACGTGGGGATGTAGCTCAGATGGTAGAGCGCTCGCTTAGCATGCGAGAGGTACGGGGATCGATACCCCGCATCTCCACTTGCGGTTCCCTCCTTTACTTTTTTAAAACTTTAATTTCCTATTTCGTTCCTGAACAAAGAAAAAGATGAAACACACGGCTGCTCCTAATCCATTTTGAGGCCGCTTGCTTCCACTGCTTTGCCAAAAGCTAGGGCTTATCTCCTCAAAGGTCAGTGAGTTCAACTTCTATTTATTTATTTTGTTTTTGAATTTCTTCTCGATTCGATTACAGATAATTATGTTGAGTTTTCTTTATCTTCATGCCATAAAAAGTCGAAAATCTAATTGAAGGATTGCTCTCTTTTCGTATCCTTTTGGTCACGTCGATTCTTCTTTTTTTTTTTTTTCGTTCTAATGCTTGAAATGGTAGAAGCACGCAAAAACACACCATAATACGATTAGAAAATCAAATACAATTACAGTAGACAGAAGCTTAAGAATAGGAGAATCACACACATCTATGGTTGGGTTCTTTTCGCCCTCATTATTATAGTGATGTACTATTAATTACACACAAACCTCATTTAAGAACCAGAACCACATAGCCAGAACTTGGAAGAGTTCACTTCACTTCTTTTCAGTACTTGTACATGTACTTCTTTTTTTTTTTTTTTTTTCTCTTGCATTATCTCTGTGCTTCATTAGATCCTTAGATTCTTCATTAGCCTGCACAAGACCCCCACAAAGAAAAGCATTAGCTAGTGATTACAAAACCATTTCAAGCTTTTTTTTTTTAATGCATAATTATTAATTTTTTCCCCATTTCCCTTCTCATAAACCCCGTAACCTCATCTATGGATTAGAACCCAAGACCTTATAGTAGAGATTCTAAACCTTTATGGTCAGGATATATCCCTTTAGAAGTGTAATTACAATATGATTTTACCCATGTCATTTGGTATTTTCAAGACAAAAAAGAAAAAAAAAAGCATCGAATCTCATTGAATAAAGGAGGGAGCAAGTCAATTCATATTTGTACAACTTTAGTTCCTGATAATTTACATTTTGTATGGGGATTTCAAATCTTAGAATATTTAATATGTATATGGGCCGACTGGAGCACGTTGACTGCATGAAGCTTCCCCCCCCCCCCCCTTAAGATACTAATGCTGCCGAAAGTTTCAGCTAGATCTAAGAACCTGTGTCGTGAACAGGTTCTGAGATAAATGCAGGGTTGCAGGGAATGTGTAATTTGATTTAAAGAATTGAGTTGCGTCACATGATGATTCTTATCAATACTAGAAGCACCGGCAGATTAATAATTATTTAGAGTCAGTTCCTAATTATAGGACCAGGTGCATGTGATCTAAAAAGTGGAGGATTAGATTTCATGTGGCTTTTTTTTTTTTTTTTGGGAAGTTGGATAGATAGAGTAGAATGGATAGACTACACAGCATTTGAGTCTTTAGAAAAGTGTCTCGAGGGGGAACAGGGTCGGGGTCTGGTCTAGTCTAGACTAGTCTTTAGATAGGTTGCTATACCAGCAGGAAAAGAAATGGGAAGAGGATAACATAATATGAAGGCAAATAGAGGAAAGATTTTTTAATGAGGTTATTGCTACATAATACAATACGCTAAGCGGCTTCACTTGTTTAATTTACTAAATGATACTTTAGCTTAGAAGCTTACCCTGTTGCCATCCTTCCAAGTATTTCAACCTTGGGCAATAGGACCTTGACATGCACGAAAATTTTTAAGTTCGTCAATTAGGATTTCTATTTTTGGATGGTGTTGAGGTGAATTCTTGTTTGTTGTTTATCATATTTGATGAATTTCTATGCTTATCTCTGATATAATTAATTATCTTGCTTTCTCAACTAGTAACCTTAGGAAGTAGTAAGCAATGCTTTGGCACTTTTAGACTAGATGTCTTAATAGGGGGAGATCCATAACAGTCTGACATTGTTGTGCTAATTATCTGTGAAGAGTGAAAACAATATAGCATGGAAGAAAACGTGAAAACTAACTTGAGTGTCTGCCATGTAATATTATCCCCATAATGAATAAATGATTACCAGTATATACTCTACCTCTGCTCTTCACCAAGCCCTCTACCATTGCTCCCAGTAGGCCTGTAGTTGGGCAGTGGAGCCTGACCAGATTCTATATACATGAGATCCTCCACAAGACGGTCATAGTGTCTCTTTACTTCTTCAGGAGATTTATTGCCACCTACAGCCTTGGCCACATTTTGCCAGCGGTCTGGCGTATCCTTGTCATATTTAGCTAAAGCCTTCTCGAATAGCTTGTTTTGCTTGGATGTCCAGGATGAGCTAGAACCATTTGAAGTAGATAGGAAGTAGCTCGATGCCATTCCCCTGAAGTGGAAGTATGGATGATTGTGTACTAGAGAAGGTTACTGAGGTAGAGACTCAAAAGAACTGGTTATTAGAATGAAGGGAACAGGTGGACGATGGAGGAGGGTGTAGTAAGCACTAAAGCAACAGATAAATGCTTAAGGGAAAAGAAACTTTGAGAGAAAAAGAAAGTGAAGAGCTGTCTCAGTCAAGGGAGAAGACTGAAGTCGGGACGGTATGGGCAAGAAATTGCCATGCCTTCTCCTTATAAAATGGATAGATGATGGTAGGGTTCTGCAAGTTGGCGAATATTTTTCAATTTCAAGATAGTACAATAGATGTGATTCGCCTTGTTAAGCAAACAGTAAGGACAAGAAATGAAAAGAGAATCCATGTCAAAGGACTGGCTCTTTTTAAATCCCTTTTCTTGTCTCGTATAATATCATCAGCAAGAGAAATTCTTCGAGAATTTTACCTAGTGGGGATTAGATCCCAATTCTGAGTCTACCCATCAACACATTTGATGCGCCTACGATATGCACTGCCATTACACCTTTTAGACCTGCATAAAACACAGTAAGATATTCTGCCATTTTATAATGGCACTGAGATTTTCTTGTTCTTGCTTATTTGGGCAACTTGTCATAATATACCGTTCTTTAGTTAGTATATGTTTATTGGCCACTCTTTTTTGTGAACGAGATCTTAGATTTGTTTCTTACAGTTGGCAACTAAAAAATTATAGAAAAAGCCAACAGAGTATCACTCCTTCCTAAGTCGCTCTTAGCAACAGTCACAAGAGTTGTAAACACAATCCTTGTGTTTCCAGTCTTGTGTTACAGAAATATCCATTACAGCATAGATAGCGTTTTATTAGAATCTTGATTTCATGTCATGTGTTTCTGATCTATATAATTTTATTCGCATGCCATTTGAAGGGGAATTGAATAACTTCAATTATTGACATTGACACTGAAGTATATTATTATGAACGGCACTTTAAATGAGCATTATTTTCTTCCCCTCGTCATATTAAGTTTGCCACACCAAGTTTTTAGACTCGGTCCAAACTCTCAGAAGTATGGAATTCCTCCTCAGGGGATGAGGCGGCGCCATATGCCCTTTGGACTGTTTGGTTGCCATCAAGAACCAGAAAATGAGCATTTGGTTTGGATAATTTAGCATTCAGTTTAATCATTCAAAGGCTATCTGTGAATTGGATACGTCGGTGATATTGGAACTTGGAAACACTGTCATTTCCTTTTGCTTTTGCCTGCCGAGCTGATAGGTGCAGTGCTGCCAGTTTATTTTTGTGGCTGAATCAGCAGAATCACTAGGTGTTACACTTGGAAAGGATCCTGTTGTCAGTTTCTTTGAATACGAATGGCCGCTCGTGCTTTCTATATTAACTTCAAGTCACTTGAGAGGGAGAGTGATATGTGAAAATTAATATTAAAAAAATAAAAGATAAAACTGACTATTTATCAAGAATAAGATAAAAATAGTGAACTATGTGAAAAAAAAAAAGAATCACACGGTGAAAGTGAATTTGAAATTTTAATTTCATTCTTCTTTCTTTATTTATATTTCTTGTGTAAATATTATATTTTTATGTAATAATTTATATTAAAGTTATTTTAAGTTATTTGTAAAATAATGTTCCAAACTAATTTAATAAGTATGATTTATTAATTATAAATTAAGTAAAGTTATTCGTTATAAATCAAACATTATAATAAAATTGAATAATATTTACAACAAAAAGTTATATGTAAAATTGGCAAATAATAAATGAATATAAATATTATACACATTTTAAAATGGAGAGAAAATCTAGATAACAATTTTGTTATAAAGTTATAAAAGAATTTCTAAGTAAAAAATAATTATATTGATTATTTTGTAAACTAGTTAAATTAAATATGGTAAGAAAAAGTGATTAATTACATAATCATTCTTATTTTTATAACAAAAATTGTATGTAAAATAGATTATTTTGTAAAATTGGCAAATAATTACATAATTATTCTTATTTTATAATATTAGCATATATTTTATGATAACAAAAATATACATAATATTATATAAAATTATAAAATAATTGAAGTTATTGTAATTTTTATGTAATTTAATAGATTATTTTGTAAAATGAAAGAAATATTATCATTTATATATAAAAATTATGTCTTGACAACTATTTTGTAATATCAAAATATAATTTATAATATCCGAATATATTTTATAATAGATAAAATATACATAATACTATATGAAATTATAAAATGATTGGAGTTTTTGTACTTTTTATATAATTTTTAAAATTATTTAATAAAAAGAAAGAAATATGATCATATTACATAAAAATTATGTATTGATAAATATTTTATAATATAAAGCTATATTTTGTAATATTTAGATATATTTTTTAACTAATAAAATATACATAATACTATATGAAATTACAAAATAATTAAAATTATTGTACTTGTTATATAACTTTATGGATTATTTTGTAAAAAGAAAAAAATATGATTATATTACATAAAAATCGTGTATTAACAAATATTTTGTAATATTAAGATATATTTTGTAATAGAAAAAATATACATAATACGATACAAAATTATAAAATAATTAGAGTTATTATATTTTTTTTATGTAATTTAATAGATTATTTTGTAAACAAGAAAAAATATGATCATGTTACATAAAAATTGTGTCTTGACAAATAGTTTGTAATATTAAGATATATTTTATAATAGAAAAATATACATAAAATACTATATAAAATTATAAAATAAGTGAAGTTATTGTATTTTTTTTATGTAATTTAATAAATTATTTTATAAAAAGGAAGAAATATGATCATGTTACATAAAAGTAGTATCTTGACAAATATTTTATATCATTAAAATATATTTTATAATATGAGGATATATTTTGTAATAGAAAAATATACATAATAATTTATAACATTATAAAATAATTGAAGTTATTGTACTTTTTATGTAATTTAATAAATTATTTTGTAAAAAAGAAGAAATATGATTATATTACATAAAAATCATGTATTGACAACTATTTTGTAATATTAGAATATATCTTGTAATAGAAAAAATATATATAATACTATATGAAATTATATAATATTTGGAGTTTTTATACTTTTTATGTAATTTAATAAATTATTTTATAAAAAGGAAGAAATATGATCTTGTTACATAAAAATTATATCTTGACAACTATTTTGTAATATTAGAATATATTTTTTCATATGAGGATATATTTTATAGCAGAGAAAATATACATAATACTATATGAAATTATAAAATAATTGAAGTTATTGTAATTTTATGTAATTTCATGGATTATTTTGTAAAAAGAAAAAAATATAAAGATTTTACATAAAAATTGTGTTTTGATAACTATTTTGTAATATTAAAATATATTTTATAATATCATGATATATTTTGTAATAAGGAAAATATACATAATGCTATAAGAAATTATAAAATAATTGGAGTTATTAAACTTTTTATGTAAATCCATAGATTATTTGTAAAGTGAGAAAAATATGATCACTTTACATAAAAATTGTATTTTGACAAAGATTTTTGCAATATTATGATATATTTTATCATATTACCATTTTATACAAAAATTGTATTTTGATAAATATTTTCTAATGCTAAGATATATTTTATAATATTATCATTTTATGTAAAAATCTTATCTTCATAAATATTTTGTAATACAACGGTCTATTTTGTAAAGTAGCTAAATTAATCATTATACATTATTTTTTACATAAAAATCATTTTTCAATAAATATTTTATGATATGATAACCTATTTTGTATCGTAGGTAAATCGACTATTATATATTATCATTTTACATAATAATAAATATATACTTTTTTATTAAATAATATGATATTAATATAATAATATATTATATAATAATGAAGTAATATAGTAATATGATATATAATAAGAATAATATATATATAAGAATAATAATATATATATATATTCTAGCCAATATAAATAACTATTTTAAGTATTTTCTATTAAGTTAGATGTATAATATTAAGAATTATGTAATTAAATTTATTAATTATGATGTATCTAATATATTATATTTGGAAAACTAGATAGATTTTAAAATTTTTTAATTTTTTTTAACATTTTAGTATTTTTTCTTTAATTTTTAATATGTGACTCTTCAAATATAATATATATTATTTTAGTTAAATGTGATTATAAATTAGTAATTGTATATTTTATGTTTTGTTTTAATTTATATAAGTATTTTGAAAATATTTTAACAATTATTTGGGTAATGGATAGTCATGGGTAAATAGATATGAGTAGAGTAAATAGATATGAGTAGAGTAACAATAGTACAATACTTTAGATATGAGTAACCATATATGTTTATTGGCTAAATAGATATGAGTAGAGTAACAATAGTACAATACTTTAGATGAGTAACCATATATCACTACTCTATTCATGGCGGTCCCTCCTCCGTCGCATCAGAAAACTAAAATTTTAGTTTGCTAGTTCAAGCAGAAGATAGTCCCTTTTGCACGGCGGGACACAGCGTGCTTGACGCTGGCTGGTTTCTTGAGCTGTGGAATGTGGTCCTTTGTTGGTCTTCAGTTCTGATTCGATATGTTGGGAAAACGTTTCTTCCTTAAAGTAAGCTTTTAGAAGGGTGAAAGACCATTCTGCTGTTCTAACTACGCTACATGGTTCCTTCATATTAATTAAGCCCGCTTCAGACTTCATGGTTGAATGAGCCTATTAACTTCGACCTTAATTGCTGGTCTCGTGAAGAATCTCTTATTAATCATTATATTTTTAGTTATATTATAAATTTCTAAAGGGAAGAAATTGGGTTTATGGTTGGAATTCTCTTATTTCTTTACTAGGCAAAATCTGATCATTAATTTATCGGCATAGTAAATCCTATTTGTCATTGTAATAAATAGTCATTACTCTGAGGTTCATTAAAGCTTATTAAACAGGGTCTGATGTCTTTGCACGCCCAACAGCCACAGGGAAGTGGCTGACTCAGGTATTAATGTTTGGAAGGTCCTGCGTTTATTGGAACACAGAGCAGGCTTGGAGTTCTACAGGATTGCACAATGCTTGGCTGGAGATCTTGCTCACAATGAACTCATGCAGGAGAGAACCGATAAGTGACTTAATCAGATAAGTAAAATGGGATAGGAATATTTACAAAATACAACTTACTTTTGGTGTTGGGAATCCTTATCATTCCAAATCCACCTCAAGAAAAGTTATGTCAACATCTAAATTCCCTTATTTGTTTTTCAGTGGTGGAGTCATGGAGCCACATTTTCTTTGTGCCGCAATGCTTTCCTATCATTGGAGCAGTTTTTTTTTTTTTTTTAAGAAAAGTCTTTCTCTTTCTTTTAATTAGTCTCTACAGAGAAAATTTTGATAAATTTTAGAAGTAAACTTTTAGGGTAAATAGAAATTTAAATATTTTTATGAACCATAGTAATGTAAATAGATTAAATCTATTTCATTTTGCAATTCTTTGTTTGTTTGAAAAAAAATAATCAATATTTTGTCATTTATAAATAATTTTAGAAATAAACTTATTTTTTAGTTATCATTTTTTTTTATCAAAATTAGATTTAATTAAACTCAAATAATAAATATAGATTGTAAAAATTGATACCAATGTGTAACGACCGGATTTACATAGGAACATGATGATGATAAGAGAATGACAAGTTTAAATTATATTACAAAAATGATTTGAAATCTTTAACTTTTACTATTAATCTCAAAATAAATAATTATGATTAAGAAATATAATTAAATTTTAATTTTTTAATAAATATTTCTTTATATCTTTAGGTTCAATAAATATGTAGCATTAAATTTATCTTTCTTATTCCTACCTCTTTTATTTCTCTTATAAAACACTAATAAGCGAAAATAGCAAGTGTTTTTTTTTTAAAAAAAAACAATCAATAAGATAATAATATACAATATTAACTTGCAAATTAATATCATAAATAATTAAATGGAAGTGAATAACAATTTAAATATGAAAATGCTGATGCCTTCATTTACATATTTCCTCTCTCAAATTTTTCTATTTTAGACTAAAAAAATAAAATAATTTGGCCTTTTGAGACAGATCTTTAGGTATAAAGGACTAAAATGAATTATAGTGCTCTTTTGTTAAAAAATTTTAAAATTATTACTATTATACACCTGATTTAGGGGTCCAGTGAGCTCCCGACTCTGTGGTTCTCTCTCCGCATGCAACAGTCTACACTCTGATATTTAAAAAGGATCTTTAGGTAGAAAGGACTAAAATGAATGATCGTGCTCTTTTGTTAAAAATTTTCAAAATTACTATTATACAACCTGATTTAGGGGTCCAGTGAGCTCCCGAGTCTGTGGTTCTCTCTTCGCGTGGAAGAGTCTACACTTTGATATTTAAAAAGGACGACCACAGTTAGAAGAATCTTTCAATGAAGGACAAGTATTTGCACAATGAGACGGGCCGTTTTACCCTTCAAGATAAAAGCAGCGAAAAACCTAAGATATGTTCTGGTCTTTGGAATGATCCAAATGATGTGTGGACACTGGAGATTCTCGTGGTCGAAACCAATAGTCAATTGCACGATTGATGTATATTCTCCTCGCGAACTGGACCAAAATTCAAGTAACCCCCCAACCAGACCCATGGTTTCATTTTTGAGTTAGTAAGCCAAAAAAGAAGGAAAATATCGCCACGTAACTAAACTATCTATTTAACACTAATGCCCATATATTATAAAAATTACTTCAATATTACGGACAAAATTATAGATAAACTTACATTGTTCTAGACTCATATTATGAGCAAAGCTATGAATTACTGTAAAATATTTTTATTGCCCAACCTTTATAGTTAATAAGCAAAAATTCCACTGCATAAGATCAAAGTCAAATATAGAAACTTCAAAATTAAATAAAAATAATTCTAAAATAGAAATTTTACTATCATATAGAAAATAATTTTTAATCTATTAAGGAATATTTTTCATAAATAAAAATAAGAAAACACTTTTTCTAAATTCTATTAAGAATTTCAGTCATATCCTAACATATTGGCTCTACTAGAAATTTCAGATTTTGAAATAATTCTATAAAAAATTTGTTTTTAATAATTCTCTTATTTAAAAAGTCTATTTTTTTTAAAAGAATTCAATTTCATCATTTAAGAAAGAAATGATCTGATGATAAAGTTAATTAAGTAAAAAATTATAAAATTTTAAGAGAATTTATCTCAATTTAAAAATTAGATAAGATTAATTTACTACTCTTATAACTTAAATTGACACCATATTTATTTTAAATAAATAAGAGTATTAAAAAAGTAAAATAATTTGAATTTATTATAGATTTATTTTAAAAAAGAATTCAATTGATTCTATTAATTTAATATTTATTATAAATAATAGAATTTTATCACTAGAGAAAATTATATTAACATAACTATTTTTTCTGTTCTTGCATGATTTATTCCGAACATGGCTATTATCTTTTTTTTTTTAGTTAAATTTGATATCATATGAATGTTGGTATATATAGATTTCATATAGATAATTTTTTTTTTTTTTACTTAATATGGACTATAGGTGGTTTTAGCAGTTTTTACCTGTGAAAATATCCTAAAAATTTTCGCTTGATTTTCATAATATTTAACATGGCTTATAAGATATTTTGTATAGTTTAATTTGGGGCTAATGCCTTTGATATAACAAAAATAATAAATCCACCTCCTCATGCTAAAAAAAAAAACTAAATGGCGAATCACTTAATGCAATGTAAAAATCGAATTAAATTGGTGGATTCAATTAGAAACAAGATTATTAATTAATTTGATAAGTTTTAAATTAGTTTTTAAATTTTTTCTTATTTTTAATTATTATAATATATTTTTAATTTCTAAATTATTTTAATGATTTTTTAAAAAAATTTTATTGATTATTAAATCAATTAAACTAAAACAATTAAACTGATTATATTAATTAATTTAAAAATTGATCTTTGATTTTAAAAATATTGACTTAACGTGAAGGATGACGAGGATAGGTTCCATTTCCTTTGAATACATTTCTGCTCTACCCAACACAAAAAAAAAAAAAAAAGAAGAAAGACTAGTCAAACCCAAGTCATCGGGCGCTAGTGGCTCTGTTGTCTTCTTCACTCAATATTACTTGCTTTCAGGGAGGCCTACTCTTCATTAGAGACATTGCTGGCGTTGCTTTCCTATTCATTAATTTTCTCTTACCTCCTTCAGCTGACAGTTTTTGTTTCTAAAAATTGGATGGATTATTTTTTCTTTTATTTTACGAGTTCAACTTGAAAGCAACTTTGGCATCTCCTTGGATATATCTGTAGCGTTCGTTTGAAACTTTACCTCTTAAAGTTAAAGCTGTTTCTTGCTGACTCCTCTCTGAACCTATGTATATGTTAGTCATCTGTTGAAGCTAAAGTTTGGTAAGAAGTGATTAAACTTTGATTCCTTGGTTTGAAGATCAAATTCTTATCTTATACTCTTACCAAGTGTCAGCTTTAGCAGTTGATGATGATGATTTCTTTATGAAAGCTTCTTGCTCTTCTGATATTTAACTGTTTGAGCAATTATTCTCTTACTGTTTCAACGCGATTCTTTTCTTTGGGTACTAAATGATGGCTCCACTTTTATTTCATTATTTTAAATAATTTTGTTGATATTCCACGTTGTGGAGTTAGGACCAAGTCTTGGACTTTATTTTACTTTGAAACCCGATGATGTAATACTGTACTATTAATCAACTTATCATCTTTTGGAATAGAAGTGGTATCACAAGTTCGCTGCTCTTTTGTTCAAATTATTTGCTTTCTGGAATGGCGTAATTATTCATTCCCAGGTTTTGTGAAGTGGAAACGTATTGGGTTGTTGTTTCTTTCTGATTTTTTTTAGTGGTAGCTGCGAGATGTGTTGTTGAATTTTGCTTGACGATAAGCTGCTATATGTTTGTTAAACTTGAGCACGTATTTTATTTTCTTTAAATGAGGACTCAACTCAAGATCTTTGTGAATGTGCAGATTAAGGGTAGAAGGATGGGAAATGAAGGTGCTCTTCACTTGGAAATTCCTTATTACTGTACTATTAAGGTAATTTTGCATTCGCACAAATGAAAATACTATTTTAAGTAGACAGTGGAGGGCAAGTGATGTTGAGGGATCTCAATTGAAGTTCTAATCTAACTGAATGAATTATCATGCTGAAAATCATAATTCCGGTTTATTAAAAAATGGGAAATGAAATCTCATTTCTAAAATTAATATTTAGAATTCTAATATTTTTATTAGGTATATTTTCAACTCACACAAGGAGATAGTAGAACTTAAATATTAACAAAACTTATAAAATTAGGCATATGTATAATAATCTTATGTTTTTTAAGCAAATAAATCAGTCTAAGCAATGAGATTTTAAAAATAATGAGACATCTAATTCTTTTAAAATCTCATTCTTAAATTTTTGAAGTAATTTGAGATATCAAATATGAAATTGAAATAAGAATCATATTGTCAGTCCTTTTCTTGGTGTACTAAATATTCCCTTGTTGTTTTGTTATTGACAAAACTGAATGAAGAAAATATTCGCTACTCTAACTGAGATGTTCGATTCATGCCTGACTTAAAAGAAAAAACTGCAAAGTCTGAAGGTTTGGCCTAACTGCTAAACCCGAGTTGCATAAGACTTCAATAAATTTTTGTTTAATTAGAAAATCTTCTGCCATAAATTATTCTAATTTCCCAGTTCATTTCATTAGTGTGGCAATATTTAACATGTGCAGGTTCATAGTTTGATGTGCTTAGAACTTAAGAACTTCATCGATAGAATATCACACATATTTTCAACTATTGAATCTGCTCGGCCACGATGCAGTACGGGGTTACAGGCATTATGCTCATTGCACAGTGCTATGGATAAAGCAAGACTACTAATCCAGCACTGCTCTGAGTGCAGTAAACTCTACTTGGTACTAAATACCATTTTTATATTTGATTCATTTAAATTAAGTTAAAAAAAAAAAAGTGCATCCCAGACCATTTTTATCTTCTGTGCCCCATAAACGTACTAATGCCAAATTTAATATTTTTAGGCATTTAAAGCAGATAGGATACTTTTGAGATGTGAAGACATCAGAAATGCTTTGGACTTATGCTTGGGCCAAATTCAAAATATGGTTCCAACGTTGCTGGCTGCCAAGGTTTGTTATTTTAATTTTATTCCCTCTAAGTATGGCAAAATGGGACATGTGAAGTATTATATGAAAGCTACTGATCCTAGTGCTTGAGTATTGGGGTATGCTCTTTTCTCTGTCCTATGTTGCCATACTTCCAGTATTTGATAGGATGAATAGTCACTTCTTGTGCAATAGAAGTTATGAACTATATATAGTAGTTCTTATTTATGATCTGAATTAAATTAAATTCTTCCTAGTGATAAGCCAATGTTCGTTCTTTCTGATTCACTTCTAAATTAAAAGCTTTAATTTTGTTCTCGTGGTAGCCTATTCCCTTTAAGCAATCTGCGTTTCTCTTTTCAGAAGGCCCTTAAACTGCTTAACCCTGTAGATACTAAAAAAAAAAAAAGATTTAATTGATTGATGTGATAGCATGGTAGCCATGGTGCAAATTAAAAATTATATAGATTTATCAGAGTTTCTTTTCTGTCTGCTCATACATTCTCGTTTCTGCTTCTCCCTGCTGGACTTGTTCTTCTGGTTGTCAGAGCTATTCTAATTGTTGCACTTTTGATAGCTCCATTTTGATGTGAAATCCTCAATCTTTTCTAGTTAGCCGCTTCTCTTTTTAATTATTTCTTAGAATTTAAAAAAAAAAAAATGCTATCTGCAGATATCTGGAATTATTGAAGATCTAAGGGCTGCAAAGTTTCACTTAGAATCTTCCGAACATGAGGCTGGAAAGATCATAAAAGAACTTATTAGGCTGGACATACCTGCATCAGATTCTGTTAACAAGTCAGAACTTGAGGCTCTTGAATTTGCAGCTGTGAGACTCAATATTACTTCCTCTTTGTCTGTCTTGATAGAGAAGAGGTCCGTCAAGAAACTGCATGATAAAGTGCATGACACAGATCCGAAAAAGAAACTTTTAGTGTATTTCTTGTATCTTTTAAGGAAGTATGGAAGACTGCTTGCGCGATTTCAAACTGAGGGTGATGTTGCTCAGCATGGGGAATACAAGAATGAAACAGAAAATTCTGCTGCACCTGAACCTCCCCTGGAATTTATGTGTCCCATCTCTATGAGACTGATGTATGACCCAGTTATCATTGCTTCTGGAAAAACATATGAACGAGTTTGGATTGAGAAATGGTTTAGCGAGGGGAATGATACATGTCCAGCAACACACATGACTTTGGAGAACTTATATTTGACTCCAAACATAATTATGAAGGGCCTCATTTCGAAGTGGTGTTCAGATCATGGAATCACTATTTCTGAACCATGTACACAATCAAATCCAGCTCCTGTTTTCTTGCAGAAACTTTTATCCATTAGATCGATTACTAGCATTGGCAGTTCAATGAATGATTTGCGCCTTCAAGTTAGCAACATCTCACTTAGATCTTCAGATACAGAGTTTAGTTCAGATTTGGTGGATAATTATAACAATGTTGGTTTTAGTGTCAGACTACCTCAACTGAATGTTGATGCTTGCCTAAGTCACTCTTCTAGGAGTGCTTGTACCATTAACTTGGCATCAGTTTCCATATTTGATTCGCTTCCATGGGAATCCCGATGCAAGGTAGTGCAAGCAATGAAGGAACAACTGAACAAAAATGAGCAAGCATGTGATTGGATGTTTGAAAACAGCTACATGAAGCCATTGTTTAAGTTTTTGAAGGATGCATATTCCTTTTGTGATGTGAAATCCCAGAATGATTCAGCGGAGGTGCTTTTGGCAAGTTTGAGTAAAAGCAGGTGCATATGTTTGTTGCTAAAGTTGTCACTGTTATTTACGAGTCTTTCTGTTGGTGCAAAAAGTGAATGCTTGATTCTGCATTAATAAAAATTTTTACTATTTCATGCAGACCTGAATTTCCTCCCTTTGATGAAGATGCAATTTACAGTTTGGCATCATTTCTTGATTCTGAAATCGTCAGCAAGGCTCTCAAAATCATGGAAATACTATCGTGCCAACACCTTTATATTTCCAGAATTGTGGCTTCCGGAGTTCTACCTTCAATCTTAAAACTCCTGGATGCACAGAATAGGGAAGTCCATGAGCTTGTCATGAAGATACTCTGCAACTTAAGTAGCGACAGTCATATGGCATACCACATTGTGTATTTGGATTGCGTCCCAAAGTTCATTCCTTTTCTAGGTGATCAAAGTCTAGCGGGTTATTGCCTTAGTATTATGAACAGCTTGTGTGATATTGAGGAGGGTAGGAACTCCATTGCCCAAAACAGATGCTGCGTTGCTTCAATTGCCAAAATCATAGAAACTGGTACAAAGAAGGAACAAGAAACTGCAATGGAAGTTGTGATCTCTCTATGCTATGAGCAGGTGGTGCTTTGTCAGCAGGTGATGGAAGAAAGCGTCATTCAATCTTTGTTCACTATATCTGTTAATGGGAATCCAAGAGCAAAGGTTATTGCCATAGATTTGCTCCAGGTTTTCGGACATAAAACTGAATGTGATATTTCAGATTGTTTTGTTCTTAGTGCTGGCTTGAGCACTAACACATTAAGTGACTCTAGTAGTGGCAATCACTCTAAAGGGAGGAGGTCACCTTTCAGGGGATTTGGATATCTAGGAAGAAAAATTACAAGATTTTTTGGTGAGAAATTATTAGTCAGCTGCAGGTCAACACGCTCACCTACTACAGGATGGGTTCTCCCAATCTTTGTATAATTTGCATGTAGGAAAATATGAGATTCGCAGCAAGTTAGAAATCATAGTTCAACTTTGGTCTTCTAATGAATGGAGTATTTGATTGCTTGTAAAGTGTATGTTAGATTCTGTGTATGATTGTTGATTGTGGTTTTTGATTGATTATGATTCAACCTTTTTGACTTACTGTGATAAAATTCAAAATCGGTTAATGATTTGATTTGATTAGAAATAAAAAATTAATTTATTAAAAAATAATCAAAATTAAAAATTAAATCAAATAGATTTAATTAAAAATTGCATTATTTTATTAAAAAATTATACTAATTTATTATTTTATTTTATTATATTAATTTTTAATTTATAGTATAAAATATTTTTATTTTATAATTTAATATAATTAAAATTTTTAAAATGATTTGAAAATAAAAATAAAGAATGCATGAGAAAGGAGAAAATTCTCCTATTAAATTTTAATGTGAAAAGTTTGGTAGTAGTGGTGCAAATATTAAATCCTTCGTGGATAAAGTTTTTTGCTTTATTTTTGGTAAAAATGTTGCAGCAACTTTAAGGTTTAAGACATTTTATTTTATTTTTTTTAAATGTTCTTCAACAAACGATGTCTAATCATTATTTTTAATTTTTTTTTCTAAGGGCCTCAATCAATTCAAAAAATAAAAGTCTTGAGTGCAATTAACTAACCTAAAACTTTAAGGATCTATTTACACAATTGGCATAAGTATATGGTCCAAAAATATATATTTTTCTGTCCCTAAATTGCCTATCTAAATCCGAAGCCCTAATGCACCATTCCGAAAAACCCTAGTCCTATTTTCTAAAACCCAAGCTTTTCATCTACATCGGGTTTTTGGCGTTTATTAATTTGAAAGACATGAATTTGAAGCATTTAGTTAATCGGCAAACTATTAATTATGTAAGTTTCAATCAAAAATTGTTGTCTTTATACCCTAATTATGTTTATAGGAATTTCTGTATTATTGCAGCCTCTGCTCCTCTTCCCTTTTGTTCACCAATTCTCGATCCTAAATTCCCAATGAATGTTTCTCCTTTTAAGAGATACTTGCACTCTACTCAGCACCAAACTAAGGTGAGTGATTTGAGTTTTAAGCCCAAATTCAATTCTAATGATGCTGAGGATGAAGATGGGACGATGAATGAGTTCTTGTCAAGGTTTGTGTGGATAATGCGTGGAAAGTTGTCTGAAGTTTACCCGGATTTCGATAAGCAGACAATGGATGGTATGCTTTTGGTTATTGTTGGAAAACTTGTGTCGGAGATGGAAAAGGGTAGCCTTGAGCAGATGATTAATGCCGCAGTGGCCACCCCATCACAGGATTTCAGTGAGGATTTGTGGAGAACGGTGTCGGACGTGAGTAATTTAGTGCTGGAGGATATGGAAAAGGAAAGGAAGAACGAAAAAATGAAGGGGTTTCTGCAGTCTGAGGAGGTAAAGAAAATGTGCAGGTTTGCTGGTGAGATTGGTATTCGCGGGGACATGCTCAGGGAACTCAGGTTCAAATGGGCTCGTGAAAAGATGGAAGAGAGTGATTTTTATGACAGTTTGAAGAAGCTTAGAGAAGAGGAAAGAGCGCAAGAAAATGAGGAATCTGATAGCAACAATGCTGAGTCCATGGGCGAAATGGAGAAACTGAAGGTCGTATCTCTTCCCAAGAGACATGGGAAGATAAGATATAAGATTTATGGACTTGATCTTTCTGACCCAAAGTGGGCTGAAGTTGCAGATAAGATTCATGAGACAGGAGAGATCATTTGGCCGCAGGAACCTAAGCCGATACTCGGGAAAAGCAAACAGGTTACTGAGAGAATTTTGTCTCTGAAAGAGGAGGATGATCCTTCTCCGCTGCTTGCTGAATGGTTAGATCTCCTACAACCAAGCAGAATTGATTGGATGACTTTGCTTGACAAGTTGAAAGAACAGAATACACATTTATACTTAAAGGTACCACAGCAGTGCACTTTCTTCTCTTATCATTTTTGTATATGCAATTTTTTTTTTAATGATTTTATTGAACATGATAGCTTGATATTAATAAAATCAGTTGTCAGTTAAGTGTTCTATCTGTACCATGGTGGCATTATGGGGAATACACAACAATTTTTCAAATCATTTTTCATGATTTGAGTATTTCATATTTTATTGATTACTTCTAAAATTTCCAGTTGCCTAACTAAGAACTATTCATACTGAAGTTACTGGTATGAGAGGTTTTTGTTCTGCTAAAAATAGTGATTTGAGGATCTGAAGCTGTGCACCTCTAGATTATGGCTCTGGTTTTGTTGGAAAGATGGTCTAAAACTATGCCACAATCCTAAGGGTACCATCTCTGCTGTTACCAAATGCATATATTTCCTTTAGGTCCTGAATGACGTGGGTGTGCTCTGGGCTAGGTGCATGTGGATATGTGTGTGCATGTTCATCCCAATGTGGGCCTTCTTTCCCTTTTTTGGTTTTGAAAACGTAATTATTTGTTTTTGTATGTGGACTCGACTGTTCTATTTGTGATGCTGTCAAATTATGTCATATGATTAACGTTAAGTAGCAGATCCACTCATTCTGAATACACTATCTTGATGTAGTTGCTGTTGATTAATTTGGTTTGTAGGTGGCTGAACTTTTGTTGAGCGAAAAATCTTTCCAACCAAACATTCCTGACTATTCCATGCTTATTAATGCTCATGCTAAAGAGAACCACTTAGAAGATGCTGAGAGGATTCTTAAGAAAATGAATGAACATGGTATTCTACCTGATATTTTAATTACCACAATTTTGGTGCACATGTACAGCAAGGCAGGCAAACTTGATCTTGCTAAAGAAGCATTTGAAAGCTTAAGGAGCCATCGTTTCCAACCAGACATGAGGGTATACAATTCAATGATCATGGCATATGTAAATGCTGGCCAACCTAGGTTGGGTGAGTCACTGATGAGAGAGATGGAGGCAAGAGACATCAGACCTACTGAGGAGATTTACATGGCATTGCTTCGCTCATTTGCTCAACATGGTGATGTTAGTGGAGCTGGTCGAATTGCAGCAACCATGCAGTTTGCAGGAGTCCAGCAAAGTTTGGAGTCTTGTGCATTGCTTGTTGAAGCACAAGCGCAAGCTGGTGATCCTGATCAAGCAAGGAGTTACTTTGACCGTATTATAACTGTTGGACATAGGCCTGATGACTGGTGCATTGCTAGCATGATTTCAGCCTATGAGAAAAAGAATATGTTGGATAAGGCCTTAGACCTTTTGTTGCAACTTGAGAAGGATGGGTTTGGGCCAGGACCTGCGACTTACTCTGTACTCGTTGATTGGTTGGGTAAATTACAGTTGGTTGATGAGGCTGAGCAGATGCTGGGTAAGATTGCCGAGCAGGGCGAAGCTCCTTCTTTCAAGATTCAAGTAAGCCTTTGTGATATGTATGCAAGGGCTGGAATTGAGAAAAAGGCTCTTCAAGCCCTGGGGGTTCTGGAAGCTAAGAAGGAGCAGTTGCAGTCAAATGATTTTGAGCGGGTTATTAATGGGCTTATTTCTGGAGGCTTTAAGCAGGATGCTCAAAGGGTACATGAGCTGATGGAGTCCCAGGGCTTTGCCGCATCAGAGCATATAAAGGTGTCCCTAATGACCCAAGCTTTGAGCCGCATGGGACCAAAAGCATTATAGTTTTGTGATTGTGGTTGATCCTTGGGTAGCCAGAGAGAATATAGAACAGTTTCATAGTAATCTATAAATGTACTTCTCAGGTGGGATGTGACTGGTGGAAGAGTTAAAATCTTCAGTGCCTTTACCATCTCAATAATCACAAGCAAGTTTTGCAATGGAATGCTCAAGTTGCTAGAAGGCAGTAACTAGTTGTACTCATGATACAGTGATCCTTTATACTAATTAACTGAATGAAATAGGTTGCTTTATTCCTTGTTAGTTGAACATGCTGTTTTGGATGGCCTTATTACCTCGATTTACCTCCATCTGTTATAGACATGGTTCAAACTCATGCGTGTGTGCACTCATAGTTGTGTATATTCACATCCTTAACTTCATTTTATTCTTTATTAGTGTGATGGTTGTTAACGCAGACTTACAACTATAGGCATGCACGTGCATTGCACAGTAATAATCATATTTTTGCATGCTCCACATGATTTTTTTTTTATTTTTTGAACTATTATGCTCCACACGTTTGATCATGCATGATACATGAGTTTTGTGGATGCTAAGTTTATCTTTTGCTTATTTGGAATTTAGAGTACAAATCTCAGCATGATGAGATTTGGAAGGAATATTATACCTGGAACCAGGCTGCTTTCAGACAGACCGTTTGACAATTTAATAATACTCTCCTTTAATGAACTCATTCAGTCTCTTCAGTTCCCTGCCCTTCTGCTCCACCACTGCTTGAACAACATCTACAATAGAAATCATGCCAATGATCTTTCTATCTATTGCAGGAACATGCGGTATGTGATGATCTGTTAAATGAAAAACCTTCGCCAATTCTGACTTTGTTGCTAGACTATCAATCCAATAAGAATGAATACATATTCCATGTATGTGAGAATATTGGCATTGTCGACATGAATAATTAATGTGCCAAGTGCCTGTCATAATCCGCATTGCTTGAAGAATGTTTGTATCAGATGTCACTGTTATTAACTTATTCTGTTAAGGATGAAACGAAAACGTATTTTAGATAGGTGAAAAATTACTGTACGGTCCCAACAGGAGGAAATTTAAATGAGAAATAACCCCATCAGTCATGATTTCCTCAACTCGTGTAATGAGAGGATATCCCTTGCGCAATTATCTTCCTCAAATAATCTGCTTGATCATCCATGTCACCATGAAAAACATATTGAACACTATGTCAGAAAATCTGTAAGTTTGTGTATTTAGCTGTATATTGTGTTCCATCACTAATTATGGTACGAAAACTTTATCCAAGTTTTCCCGCCGTGTTAAAGATAATTACTTATTGAAGCATCAAATGCCAGGATTTTTGCTGGATATTCTGGATGCCTGTCCTTCTAAGACCTAAACATGGTATGCATCAGATTTTATCATAATCATTTCAATGTTGAATACAACCAATGTAAAATAGGTTTGTGGAGATCAGTTTACGTCTTTCTGTGATGATTCCTGCCATATGGTGTTCTCCAGACTTTAGCACCGCCAGTGACCCAACATTATTTTGTGCCCATCTCCAAATTTTTTTTTATAGCACTGGGATTTTATAAAATAAATTGAACGTGGTAGCAAAGTTGCTTCATTGTTATTTGTGAACATTATAGAAACCTACATTTTTCGCAGCATCATAGACGGTGTCATTGGGGCGGCAGCAGATCCAAGATCCAGTTTTTTCATCTGGCTTTATCATCAGTACATCAGCCACCCTTAAATTTTCCAGTCCCTTTTCTGACATAGGAGGGGAGGAATTGAGACATCCAAAACGTGAAAATATATTTTTCCTCTCTACCGTTCCTCTCGCATGTGAATGCTTTAGAATTCCAACTTTGAGTATTTCTTGGCAAGATCTTACACAATGGATGAATCGCTGCATTTTGTTCTGTTTGCAGAAAATTATAATGAATTTTAATAACTCAGCATGAATGTTTATTCCCTTCTATTTCTTCAGTCCTGTTCCATTCAGTTTATAAAATCACGAAAAGGAGGCATATATAGTTATTTTGCGGTTAATGAAAGAACGTGACATAAAAGAAATGTAGAAGGTGTGGAATATAACGGGTATGTAAGAATGAATCGAGTGGGAAATGAACATACCTTAAGAGGAAGAGTAGAGTTGCTTGAAATGACTTGAAGCTCTTGTGAAGATGAAGACAACTTAACTCACAAAATCACGCTTTTGAAGGAGAAGAAACCAGAGAATATCTTCTCTTGCAACTCTTTATTTTCTTGCGATTGTGTTTCCTTTTTCTTTTCTTGTATGGCTCGACGAAAGAAAGGGACAAATATTCGTTAAATTTTTAATCTTTCTCATGTTCGTTGCTTCTCTTGTAGGCACGCTTCCTAGGTTTCTACTCTGTTCACAATGTCCAGCGTCAGTAGCAGGAACAAACCTACATTTCAACCAGTAACAAAAAGAGGGAAATTGTGTGCGCGCGTGTTTTTCAAGCAGTTGTCTTAGCTTAAAAAATGTTGCTTCCATTTTTTTTATTTGTTTTTTCGTTTTTAAGGTTTACGCTGTTCCAGTCGACATTTATCACTTGGGTGGAGTCGTAAATTATGCCTATAAGCTCAGATTCAGGCAAAGAATATACCTGGAATGCCTCTTTCAGCAAAGCAATATGTTTTCATGTGCAATAAAAATGCCGAAAAGAGAAAACACAAGTAAGAGATGCTAGACCTCTTTGACAAGGAAAATATGCTTAAAGAAATCCATATTTCTCTCCCATGTAAAGGTTTGTCCTTTAGAGAGGCTAAACAGTAGGAGTAGAGTTCGTGAATTTGAAGGAGGAAATGCGAAAATCCCAAAAGCTTGCCAAGGTATCAGATGGGAACTTATTAATATCGTATCTCCCACACCCAATAGGAATTGAGCATCGTCTTAGCCTCTTTTCTTTGTAATACTTGATTTATCTTTTCCCTTGTCATCAATGGCAGAACAGAGGACATTCAGTCGCTTTCGGCTGCCTTGGCTATCAGCTGCTGCTGCTCGTCCTGCAGCTGAACCTCAACCCCCTCGTCCTGTAGCTGAGCCAATTCAAGCCCCTGCACAGCCAGCTCAACGTCCACCATTTCGACCTGCTGGCATAGCCCCAGCAGTATCCTCTCCACCCCTAACAAGAATTGAACCTCAGCCAGCAACACCACCTCGTGCAACACGGACTGCCTCTGTGCCTCCATCACCGTCTCGTGTCACCTCTCAGCCAGTATCACCAACTCGAGCAGTAAGTGAAGCTCCTGCTGCTTCTCAAACACGGTCACCATCTCGTGCAGCTCCACAGCCAAGAGCTGCATCTGTACCACCTTCACCAACTCGAACCACTTCTCAACCAGTCACACAACCTCAATTCTCATCTAGTTTGGCCTCTCAATCGCAGCCCTCCTCTCCATCTAGGACAGCTCCTCAAGTTCAACCAACGGTTTCTCAGGCTACCTCATCGCCAAAGAAACTGCCATTCACTTCACAAGAGACTCTTCAGCCTCAACCTATCTCTACTCAACCCCCACCACCTGCCTCTCAACAAGAACCAAAGCCTGCAGTGTTATTGCCATCGTCACAAGCAGCACAGCCAAAGGTTGAACTTAAACCTGTTTCAGAGCCTTCAGAGAAAGTGAAGGAAACTAAAGAAGCGAAGGAAGTTGAGGAGCATCTCAAAAGAGAAGAAAAAACAAATGGTCCAGCCGAAGAAGAACCACTAAAGAGCGCGATCACCAAGCTCCTTACTGCATCAGGGGCAGAAGGACAAGCCAAAGAGCTAGTCAGTGCAACATTTCATTCCGAACAAAAGCAGCAGAAGGAAGATAAGAAGAGCTCCGGCGGAGAATATATCAAAACTGTGAGTTCAACTCATACAAAGGCCAGGAATAAATTAACTGAATCTCATCAAAAGCCTGGCCTGTCAAACGGAGAACAAATTCCCCTTCACAAGGAAATTAGGGATGATATTTCCAAATTCATTCACAACGTGGGAACAGGGCAATGGAAGTGTCCGACGGATGAAAAGCTGGTTAGCGTAGTGACAATTGTTGGTGAAAACAGAGGAGCATCCATGTACGTGGGTACCGAACCAGCAAGAAAGGAGGGACCGATACGTATCCACCGGGGTTATAAGCCTAACCCAGATGACAGTACTGGGGCAACCACTGATGTAGAAGGAAGCACAAAGGGAATGTCAAATAATCCAAAGAAAGAAGATCAAGCAAAAAAGGCATACGTTAACAGTAATGTACAAAGTATCAATAACTCCATGTTATTTGATAGTTCAATGACTGAGAGAAGCCCCGGTGTTCAGCTAGAAATCTCTCATAACCTAGAAGAACCCACCAAGCCAAGTGCCAAGACAGAGCTTCTTGAGACACGCAAGGCTGAATTTAATGTCACCCCGGCTCAGAAGCTTACTTATGAGCCCACGGTAAGACGACGATGCCTGAGAGGGCTTTTCTTGGAATCAAGCGACTCAGATCCTGATAATCCTGAAAAGCCTCGAAGACATGGATGTCGCTATAATTGTGGAGAGAAGAGCAAAGACAGAGACATAAACGTTCTCTGAGAAAGCAATTAACAAATTTTATAATGGCATCTATCCACTAGCAGACATACAGAGTTTCTGTACATGGTAATAACAATGAATCTCAAGATTGACAATAAGGATGCAATATCCATTCAGAAAGTCGCGCTTTTATTTATAATGCTTCAGCATATAATGATAATGAACTTTTTTTTTTTAGCACTGTATTTTGCAAGTTGATTTGATGGTTCAGTTCAGTACACAACCTTTTCAATATACAACAAAGATAAAATTAAAATTCTCTGTAACGAAGAAACTACAGTGGGGGAAGATTTCTGCTTTGGAACTACATTTCTGCAAATAAATAATGTTGCAAATTACTTAGATGTGACTCGCATGCATTAGCAGAAATCATAACAAAGGGCAACTCCTAAAGTGCTTCCTTCAAAGAGAATATATACAACAAAATTTTCAGGGAGGATTATTTGTGACTGTGGCTCAAGACACCAAGGCTCGCGAATATCATTCACAAGCTGGTTTAGTGTCAAAGCTACTCAAGCAGATTGCAAAGGCTTGAAAAGCAGACAAAGGGTACCGATAGTCCATGGTGAAGATGTCTTTCCCGATCTTTCCGAATTGTAGGATCACTTTTTCCTGTTCTTCTGCTGGAACATTTTGGCTGGGCTCCACAGCTGCGACCAGCTGGAAATTCTTCACAGAGGCCACTGTAACGCGTCCTTTGAAATTTAGACACCAGCATTGCAGCTGCTCATGCCATCTTGGTGCTTTATTTTTCAAAACCAAGGGAGATTTTCTGCTGCAAATTGGTTCAGTTGATTCCGCAAGGCTAGATGAGCTGAACTTGATAAGTGGTTCCTTTGATTTAGAAATGGATGATGGAGGAAGTTGCTCATCGCCACAACTTGCGAATTCTGTTGGAGTAGGGGCAGTTCCTCCTTCTTGAATTGCAGAGAAGGGGATTGAGTGCATGGTGCAGTGCATTCTCCTGGGGCCTCTGGTTCGGAGGACATTAAGCTCATAAGAAATGGTAGCCACATTATAGTTCCTAGTAGTCACCAATGGAGAAACCTGGATTGAATGGATTCTTCTGTGTTGCTTACAATTGGATTTCATTGCGGGGTGTGGAGGTTGAGTGTCGTAAATGGTAAATTTGGTTCCCAGGAAATTAGACCTGTTCAAAATTTTCCAGTCAGTTGCATGCAAGAAGGATGCTGAAATATAAAGATAGGAATGCCAAATAGTTAAACATACTTCAATTTTCCAACGTAAGAATTGCTTGTTCGACAGAAATCACTTCCAACAAAGGATATCTGAAAATCAGTTCTTGTCGCCCGTCTAATCTTCTTTGCTGCTAATAACAACTTACTCATATCACCAGACAGAGCTGCAATTTAATTAAATCATATCAGCTTCTGAAGCGCACAGATTCATAAATTTAAGAACCTCAGACTAAAAGAGATGATGAAGAATGCATTACACTCAAATGGAATTCCAATATTAGGTTCACGGGGTTGCAATAAGTCCTAAACGCAACAGTTTAAAATATGAATCTGATTATGTATTCGATGTAAATAAATCATCTTTTCATTTCGAAGTTCCAGCAACAGTGTAAGTATTAAAGAAGGCCAACAGAAAAATTTACCAGGGCTCAAGCCAAGATACAAGTGATATGTGGAGGTGGCCCTTTCCCGTCTAATAAAGCATTGAATGGGAGCATCTCTTGGCCCCGGCTAAAAAGAAGCAGAGGAAAAACATGATAAAACAGAATTATATTAGCAGGTAAACAGAATGACAACAAGAAACTAATTTAAACGAGAGAATCCCCCAAGAAACAATATAAATATATAAAGACACCTGCTTCAGGGAGATAGGGAAAGTGAGGGAGCCACATTGTTCAGGGGTCTTGACAATATCTTTAGTGATTTCCCTCCAAGATTTACAAACTGAGGCACAGGCAACGACATCCCGCCGGGCAGGCCAAGAGGTGTCATTAGCCTCCACTCGCTGAATTATGTCATGCAGCAATTCAGGGGGCAAGTTTGCCCATGGGCTCTGATCAACTATCACTTCAAAAGAAACTTCTTCAGACCCACCTTCCGGAGCAATGTGAGCTCGCCCACGACGGCGCAATCCCTTGCCTTGTAATTTTGTAATGGATATGTTGCTAATGTCATCCCTAAGCTCGCGTACAAATCCCCTGAATGACATCTCAAATGGCTTAACTCCTGAGGGGGAAAAAAAAAAAGAAGAAATGTGAAATAACAAGATTAATAAGTTATTTTTGGTGAATCTGTGATGAGTATGTCCACCGTTTCATTATCAACGGCCAGTTGTTAATCACTACTATAATAATGTGATCAGAGGCTACATCATTTTAGCTATTGACAACAGTGGATAGGTAGCAACGCTACTTTTGTCTAAGAAAAGATAGACACCCCCCGTCATCTATAACCAATATCCTCCCCTCCCTTAAGATAGTACATAAAGACAGGGAACTCCTATGCCAATACTCAATCTTCTTGTACAAAGACGAGCAACAGATGAGATGATGTGTACAATGAATCCAGGTCCATAACAATGAAAGGTGGTTAATAATAAATGATTGACAAACAACCGAAAGGCGGAAGGAAGGAAGTAGGATTATGAACAGAGATCTTAAATTAAGCTGCCTCCAGATGCATAAGAAAGAGAAAGCAGGAGAAATACGTACCTACCTGACGATCTTTTGAAAACGGCTGCAGATCCAGTCCAGAAGGCGAGAGAGAAGCAGATATGAGATTAAAAGAAGCACGTAATTATATATGAATTTAGAGACAGTCTCTTAGGAAAAGACGAAATCATGTGGGGATTTCAGATTCACGTCTCGCTGCAAGAGATGGATGGATATTATATTATAGTATACTACCCAAAAAAAAAAAAAAAGGAAATTAGTTAATGGCGAGACAGGCAGAAGAGGAGGGCTTCATCTTTTGAGCATTGTTTCTTAACTCTCCTCCTCTTCGCACCGCTACAATACCACCACCACCCAATCCCAATGTTTGGGCTTCATCGCTCCTCCCCTCTCTTTTGTGGTGTGGCTGGCTGGATGCATCATCTCCTCTTACCCTCCAAGTTTTCACTCGATCAACACGTGTACACTCTCTATTGGACTTTAGAATTATAATTGGTTTTTATTTATCGCATGAATTGGAAATTCGAAAATTCTTACATCCCAAGATACGTACAAAATGGTAAATTAAATAGGGCGTTCAGTGCTCCCTCTTACTTTATCATTAACATGATTTAGAAAAAAAAATATTATGAAAACAAATTATATATCCATAATATTAATATTCATCTTGCAAAAAAAAAAATATTAATATTCATGAAAATGGGAAATATTAATATGTTTAAAGTATGACAGAAAATTCCTTTTATAATTATTGAATAAATCAATAATAACCAACACTTTTCACATGCAAATTTTTTTAATTAATTGACAATTAGATATATGTATAAACACTTGAGTGTATATACAACAACATCAGTCAAACAAGTCTTTAGCCACAAAATTAAGAATTCTCTTTTATGCTATAAAAAAAAATGCTAAGAACAGTCATCATAAATTTCTTTGTAGACACTTATCTTTTGATTGAATTTAATTACAAATCTATAATCTAGGACAATAAATAGTGTTATAGTTAATATTAAAAGTGTTGTTTAATTTCATTAGATCTTTATCATATTATGTTCATGAAATAAAGCATTTTTTTTTCTTTTTTGTTATTAATAGCACAATACACATGAGTTATAGATGGACGCATACCCTCTTGATAAAACTATGATAATTTTTTAAAAAGTGTTAATCTATATAATTCACACACATATACTTTTTACAATTAATATGAGATCTTGAAGGTTTTTTTTTAGTTTATGCTTAGCAAACTATCATAATCATGTCAATGATAAATACAAAATATAAAATCTTTATGTCAAAATTTTTTTCCTTTCTCTTTATTAAAAAAATATTTTTCTCAATTTGAGAGGATTTCACATTATGTAAAGAAATAACATTACAGTAACATTAAAAAAAGATTATTTTGATAAAAGAGAAAAAACTAAAAAGTTATTTTATTGTCCTAAATTGCAGGTTTATAATTTAATAATAAGATAGATTAATCATAAGATAAATAGAATATTTATGATAATTATTGTTAGCATTTTTCTATATTGTATTATGAAGATAATATTTACTTTATTCAAATTTGGCATGGCTGGGCTTATAATGTAGATAATTATTTTTCACTTTATTTTAATTTATTGTTGTCACATCATTATGTCCATTGTCAATTAATATAATCGTCTATTTACACTTTTCTCAAAATTTCTTACATTACTTAAGAAAATATAATAATTAGAATCCTTAAGGTCCATATGAATGATAGAATTATAATTAGAATTCATAATTCTAATTCTAATTCCAATTCCAATTCTATCAGAATTGAAATTGACTTGAAATTTCAATTTTAGTTTTTAGATTATAAATATTTTATTAAATAATATTCTTAAAATTTAAGCCCATTATTAGAAAAGTGGGTTAGATTTAGCATTTTAAAATTTATGAAATTAATATTAAATTAAAATTATAATTCTTAGGGAACTACCAAATACTAGAAATAGAATCCTATAGTCAATTTGTATTTTCAATTTTACTTTTAAGATTAATTCTATGAACTACACAGACTCTTATTTATATATTTTTTAAAATTTTTTATACTCATTTAGAAAAATTTAAAGAATTTTTAAAAAAGTCTAAATAGCGCGCCCCATAGAGCTGTTGCTGTATCTATGATTGAAGAAAGGATATCTTAGGTTAATCTGTCTTTGAGGCAAGTGCATATTATTTTTGAGTTGCCGAAGCGTGATTGATCGGAGGGTGAAATTAAGGCATGTGTTGATGGGCTTGCTCATTGGTTGCTCTTACAGACCAGTGGATGGTATCCAGGTACATGAGGATCCACGTTTGAATTCAATCGAGAGGTGAGTACGGATTCTAAATATACCGAATTAAATTAATTAATTGAATTAAAAAATAATTAAAATTAAAAAATATATAAAATGATTAAACTTATCTAAATCATAATAATAATTTGGGACTGTATTGATTATTAATTTTTATTTAGTCCGATAATTGAACCAAATCGAATAGAATTATATTGATTTGAACCGTTCTTTATAATCGATATATATATATATATATATATACTACTTTTTATAATTTTAATTTTTAAATACATATATATCTATGCACATAAATCTATGTATTTATTTTAATTATATATGTATTTAATTTTTAAATACTTATATATATATATGCATATATATGTTGAAATTCTATTTATATATATATATATATATAAACTCTATTTTTAAAATTTAATTTAAAAAAAGATCCAAAATATCCAAATAACTGAACTGAACTAAATTGAAAATCGATTCAATTCAGGATTAATATTTTTTATTTCGGTTATAATTATAATTTTTTTTATTTTTTAAATAATTAATTTTGTAATTTTGAATAATTTCAAATAATCGGTCTAAAACCGGACTAATCACCCCTATTACTTTTGGTCCATGACTTGTACGGTGTTGCTCATCCCATGAATGTCTTAGTGTAATTTGTTTGTTTTCATTCATTTTCTCCAAAATAAATAAATAAATTAGATATATTTTAATATTAGCAATCAAATGGTAAATTATCCATTTCATTGTTAAGAATATCTCTTTTTATATATAGTGTAATGTTTATAATTAAAATCATAATTAAGATAATTTCTTGAGATTTAGTTTTTGATAAATTCTACTATAAAATTTGTGTGTTAATTGAAATATAATATAAGTAATCCAAACAATTCACTATCAACAAAATTTACAAAACAATAATAAACGTCAAAGAATGAGATAGTGCTTTTCCTCATAGTTAATTTTCTTCATGTAAATAATATGATTTCAATTTAGTGGGTGTATATGTAACATTTGTTGATAGTTCTATTATTTAAATTAAATTAATTCTATTTTAGTGTAAAATGTATTTTTTAAATATATATCAAAATAAAACAGAGTATTTATACATTTTTTTAAAAATTATAGAATTAAAATTAAATTACTGATTTTTATGAATTTATCTAATTTTATTATTTTTACAAAAATATGATTAATAATTTCAAATAAATAAAATTATTTTAAAATTAAAAATAATATTTATAGAATCTTTTTAGAATAATTTGAAAAAATCACTTAAATATTTTCTATATCATTTATTTTATATAAATTAAAGCAAATTATTTAGATTTTGGTATACGATTATTTAATATCAAAATTTCATTAAATTATCACAATTGATTTAATAATAAATTTAAAATATTAAAATATTTATAATTATTTAAATTTGGAAAAAAAATAACAATAATGGTCAATTTAACTAGATAATATATCTAGTGAAAATAATTACTTCCTTTGTCCCAAAAAAGTTTTTACCATCCAATTTTCATATTGTTTTAGAAAAAATGTTTAATATTTTTTCAATTCACCATTTATAATATATTTTTCTATTTATATGCTCGATTATATTTAATGAGGAATTAAAAATACTTTTATAATTTAGTAATTAATGAGAGTAAAATAAAAAAATTATTATAAATATTTTTAATTTAAAAAAAATAGATATATATTTTGAGACATTTCAAAAAAAATAATAAATAATTTTTTGAAATAGATGAAGTACATTTTTTTTATGATTATATATATGATTAAAGGTGTAGGTATTTTTGGCAGTAGAAAGACTTCGCCCCGATCCTCGAGATTCCTTAAAAACATTTGTTGGTTAATGATGCTTAAAAGAATATTACTGTCTTCTTCAAGAAATCGACATCTTCATCTTTAACATCCCACCGTTGAATTTTCCTTGGAGATCTACAGCGTGCATTGTCAAGCATCGTCTTGTATGATATGAGAAGACCATTTAAATAGCACCATCCACCTTTTTCTTGGAATCCGATGATGATTGTCTTCCTCTTTTGATTATGATATATACCTATCTACCTGATTTGGTTCTTGTTCGTCGACTCTTTCTACTTACCTTTCCGACTTTTGCGTAAATCAGTATCATTTTGGGTACAAACAATATCGTTTTAACACTAAATTTTAGTGTAATTTATTTAATAATATCATTAAATAATATAATATAATCTAATAGTAAATAATAATTTTATATAATTTAATGATATTTAATTATACATAATTTAACAGTAAATAATATTTTTTTATTTAATTCAATATTAAATTATTAATTACGTTATTATAGTGTAATAACGTAAACGACACTACAATCTTCACTTATTTTGATAATCGATTGAAGAAAATGTGGAAAGTGAGTTGAAAAATACTACATCTTTCTTACTTAAATATAAATAAAAAATTATAAAAAAAATGTATTATTTTCAAAAGCAAAAAATTGTGTTGATTAACTTCATGTGTAATAATCATCGCTAACATAAGTTGTTTGGAAGAAAGAGTGTAAATTGAAATGCAACTTTTCTTTTCCTCCTTGAAGCAATCATGTCTTAAGTAAGTGCAATTGAAAAATTAGGATGAACCTTAACCTTTTCCTTTTCTTTCCTTTTGGGTATGGCTTAATTAATTAATTATCTCACCAAACTCTATTCAAAGTGGTTGGACTAAAAAGACTCACCTTAATTATCAATAATAAGTGATATTGTGAGACTTACCATAATAGTTGGTTCGGGTACTCTGGTTGGATTAAGATAGCTGGCTTGGGAAATTTTGGTTTGGTTCTTGTAAGATAACATAGGTGAGAGGGTATCCGGCTGTTTGCCGAAAGCCCACTTCGATGGTTAAGTCAGAGATATGCTATAGAGAAAGTGTAAGTGTATACGATGTATGAGAGATATCTAATAATGTTCCTTATATAGTAGCTAGGGATACTTGTTTCCTATTTGGATTAAGACCTGAACTCTTCCTATTTAGTGATTGTTTCTTAATGAGGATTATCACCGTTGATAAGAGATAACTTCTTGATAAGAGGTAACATTATTATTCGGGATGAGTTGTGAGCCTATTATACCTAAATGGGTTCAGCTATGTTAGTCCGTAGTCCTGTGGATTTTGATGTGGGCTGAGCTACTCTGGCTTATTGTGGTGATGGAAGTTGAACTACGCTTTTTGTGTAGTTAAGCCTGGCCCATGTCTGCTTGGATAGTATCATAGGTCCCCCCTCAGTTCAAGTCTGTTTACATCTTGAAAATGTTGCATTTGTTGAAATATTTGAGCTGTTATGGTTGAGTAAACTTTCTTTAGAGAGAACTATTAGGTAATTTGAGATGAGGAACTCTCCCTTTTTCTTGTTTTAAGTGGATTTTTTTTTTCAAAAATTGAAATATGAAGTTTTTGTCTTATTATTCCACCATGTGTCATTTCATTAATGTGTTTTGGGGTTATAATTTAAATCAGACAGTCCAGGGTTATTTGATAGGGTGGCGGTTCACTTGACCCTATTGTTTGGGTTTTCTCCTTAGGTTTATCGAGATAGGTGTGTTTGCTAAAAATTTCTTTACCTTTTCTCTATAGCTTTGCTTTCTTTAAGGAATTTTCTCTCTTCAAAGTGTTGCAGCTACTTCATGGTGGCCATTTTTGAGATCAAGAGGTGAGATTTTTGGTCATGCTTTCTTTCTTTAAATGTTCTGCCTTTTTTCTATTCATAAATCTCCTAATCATAGACTCAAATGTTATTGAGGACATTGTGCCTTTACCTTATGTTGGTACTGGTGTGACTTAAGATGTTGAGGTTGAAGATAATGTAGTAGGGTTGATTAACATTGAGCACAATTTTGAAGGAGTAAAAGAAGGCAATGATGGAGGAATATAAGATTTAGAGAAAGAGGATGAATGGAATGACTTAGATGGAGATGATTCTGATGGATTAGTTGAGGCTCGTATAGATGAAGGCGTGGGCCCAAGCAAGATGAATACAAAGTCGGCTCAAGTAGAGCTTCAACCTGAGCCATTGAGGATTAGGCAAGTAAACCATAAAGTGGTTGAAGTGTTTAGCGTGATATATGTGTGAGGTTTATCCAAGATCCATCTTAAGTGTAATATTTTGTTGGACTTCAAACTAAGCATCCCAAGTCCTAAGCTGAGGGTTTTTTCTCTAGTCTACCCTAATCAGTTCATGCTTTATGAGGAGGACTTAAACGTCAGTTTTAGATTTCTTATGCTAGAGTTTATCCAAAAGGTGCTAAGAGGTTTTAATCTGCCTATATCCCAATTAGCCCCGAATGGCGTTAGGATGTTGGTAGGGTTGCACCTACTAATGCGAGAGAAGGGGGTGCCTATTTCAGCTAGAATGGTAAGGCAAGTCTTTATTATAAAGAATCAAGCTGGAGAGATGCTAATAGGTTCATGCTTTACGAGCAGGGTTTTTTCTCCACTAGGCCCCAATCAGTCATGCTTTATGAGAAGGACTTAAAGGTCAATTTTAGATTGTTTATGCGAAAGTTTATTTAAGAGGTGTTAAGAGGTTTTAATCTACCTATATCCCAGATAACCCCGAATGGCATTTAGATGTTGGTAGGTTTGCACTTACTAGTGCAAGAGAAAGGGGTGCCCATTTCAGTTGGAGTGGTTAGGCAACTCTTTATTATAAAGGATTGAGTTGGAGAGGATCATTGGCATGTATCTTTTAAGCCCGATATGGATATGTTTACCCACTAACCTTTATCTATTAAGGGTTGGAAGTACAAATTTTTTATTTTTAAGTGTGAAGATAGAGTGGATTTTCCTACCAAGTGGGTCAATAGGGGTAATTGGAGTTGTGAAATACTTCCTATTGCTCACAGCTCCAATTACCCCTATTGAGCAAGTGTGAGAGTGAGTTGAGCATCTTCAAGCCTTAATTGAGGACCTTATTGATTTAACAAACTTGATAAACGTCTGTCTTCCAACCTAAGTTGGTTCATGCATTTGTTTTAGTATAAGGAAATATTTATAGACCATAGATATTAATGTTTTCTTATTTTACAGATATGGACATGAAAGCTTAAAGAAGGTGATGGCAAAGTAGAGAGCAGAGGAGGCTGCTCGGGGTGATGCAAAGCAACTAAAAACTCACTTAAAAAAGGCAGTGAGCAAGAAATGTCCACATGGGGAGACAAGTTCGCCCGACTTGTAGGTCGAGGAGATTCATGACTTGACCAGCAAGGTGCCTACTAAGCCTCCTCACCCCTTCTTTCCCTGATGTTACTGTCGAATCAACAAATATCGAAGTGCCACAAATGAAGAAGGCCCGAATCGAGCTAAGTGAGATTGATTCAGATGAGGAGCTTTTTATGCTATCAAGGAATCCACATTGATGTCCAGATCCTCACAAGTTTTTAAAGAATAAGTATGATCCCTACTTTTTGAGTAATAAGAAAGTTAGCAAGATGGTCGGTAGGATTTGCCTCCTACTCGATGATGAGAAAAGGTTCAAGCATCTTACAAACAGATAGCTCATAGCTTAGGCGTAAATGCTCAATGTCAAGATATAAGCAGTTTGTGTAGTCAAATTTGTTTAAATGTTTGCACAAATGCTAAGTTACCTATTTTTTTTCTTGCTTAAGCTGCAATGATTGAGGCATCCTTAGCTATATGACTCAAGGCTTCGGAGAAGGAATTCAAAAGCGTCGTTTAGCTAGAGACTATGCTGGCAAAGGCTCATGATGTTTTGATGTTTTGTCCAATGAGCATGGGGATACACTTAAGCAAGATATCAACTTGGCAAACCAACTTGGAGAGACTCAGGAGAAACTGAAAGTTGTCGAGATGCGCATGGCTGAGCTATCTACCCTGGAAGGAGAGTTAAGAAAGAAAAGTATCAAATTGGAAGATGTAAAAAAAAAAAAAAAAAGAGCTCAGCCAGGATGTCAAGGATTAGCATTAGAATAAGGCTACTGCTTGAGTGTCAACGATTAAAGAAATATCTTCCATCTACTTTAGTTATAATGAAAAAATTCAATGGACCCTGGCAAGAATACATCTAGATTTGGACTATGAAAGCCTAAGGCATAACCTTTTTCTTGTAACCTCGAGCCTTTTTTTTTGTAAAAAATTTTTTCTAAGTTAGTCAAAAACTACTTCTTTATCATTCGAGTTTGTCGTTATACTGTCTTTGCTCGTGATTAATGTAACAAATACTTAATCGTTTATGTTGGATGTCCCCAAAGCTTTTGTATAAGGTAAGTTGGCTTGCTTTATAATAGAAACTAATTGTACGAGGTAGATTAACTCATTTCATAATAAAGCCTGATCAATGCATGTGAGTGATAAGCTCGATAGACAATAAAACTTAATTAATGTAGGAGATGGATTAGTTCAGTACATAATAAAACTTGATTAATGTAGGAAAGGGATTAGCTCGGTACACAATAAAACTTGATTATCGATTTGGTTAAAATGTTTATTTTTAATATTTGAGGTAAATTAGCTCATTCTTATTTGTAGTGCCCAAGGTATATTACCTCGGTTCATTTGGAGTTTATGTAGAGAAATGTAAAGGATCATTCATAAGATAAGGATTTTTATGTGGTTCGGTAATTTGTCTATGTCCATGAATAACTTCATTTTTATAGGAGAAAAGATAAGTAATTTACACAAGAGAGGCAACAAAGGCTGCTTATATGAAGTATTTCTTTAATGTTTCCATGTTTCATGTACGAGGCATAGGTTTTCCTTCTATGGTTTCCAATTGTATGTTACATGGCCTATCACCTTGTGTACTTTATATGGGCCTTCTCAATTAGCACTGAGCTTGCTTAATCCAACTTCTCCTCGAGCCTTATCTGTTTTACGGAGTACCAGATCACCCTATTTTAGGGTTTGATTTTTGACCCTTCTGTTGTGGAACTGAGCTTTTCTTTATTGATATGCTGCAGTTCGGATGGTTGTTTCTTCTTGCTTTTCTACTAAGAGGTCCAAGTTGAAGCGAAGCTCTTCTTTATTCTTCTCAGCATTATGATGAAGGACCTTATATGAGGGAAGACTGATTTCTACACTAATTACTGCTTCGGTCCCATATATTAAGGCAAAAGGGGTTTGGCCTATTGTTGTTCTTGGTTTTGTCCTGAAAGCCAAAAGAATGTGGTTGAGTTGATTTAGCCAAATTCCTTTTGTATCATTTAACCTTTTCTTGATTTCCTGTAAGATTATTTTATTAATTACCTCAATCATGTCGTTTATTTATGGGTAAGTTATTGAAGTGAACCAAAGGTCGATGCCTAAATCAATGCAGTAGGAGCAAAATTGTTTACAGCCAAACTATTTTTCATTATCTATAATTAATGCTTTTGAAATATCAAATCAATAGATCACATTCTTTTTAAAAAAGTCAAGGATTTTTGCTGAGGTGATGACGGCTAGTGCTTCAACTTCAAGCCATCTGAAGAAGCGATCTATGGCTACCACGATAATTTTTTTCTAACCCGGGGCCTCCAAGAAATTCCTGAGATATCTAGCCTCTGCTGGAAAAATGGTTATGTTGAGCTTATGGGCTGTTGTTTTGTTGTTGGCTACCGAGGGATGAGTCCTTGTTATTGGCGTGTATCACTTTTTTGCACGAGCTATTTAACATCTTTGAATACCATAGGCCAAAAATACTTGGCTAAGACTCTTTTCAAATTAGGATACTAGTTGTCTCGTGAGCTCCATATATATCTTCATGAATTTCTCTAAGTACATAATTCTCATCCTCCTCAGAGATGCACTTGAGTTAGGGCTGAGTATAGGATTGTTTGCATAGGACTCCATCTTCTTCAGAGTAGTCAATGGTCTTATTGATGATAGTTCGAGCATCATTTGGCTTAGGTGGGAGTTGCTCATATTTTAGGTATTTGACGAAGGGGCTTATCTGATTCTCTTTTTTGGCTATAACTGTTACGTTTAGTCTCTACCAAGTGTTGACTGGAGTCTTTCTTCTATTAGAACTCCTTCAGGTAATGTTGCTTAATGAGAGACTATCATCTTAACTAAGGAGTCTGCCTCTTCATTATGCTCATAAGGGATTTACTCTAGTGTCCAACTTCCTCCTTTTATTTTTATATTTGATAAAAGGTGTTTTGTGTGCTCGACATATTTAAGCATTATAGGATCCTTGATGGTGTATTGCCCAATGGAGCTATTGGACCACTAATCATGAATCATTGTGTATAATGAGGTGCTCAGTTGAAACTTCTTGTGCTACTTATAGCCCAATAATTAAGGTTTCATACTTTGTTGCATTATTAGCCATTTTATTTTAGTCTGACAACATATTTGATAGTGATTTTGTTCAGATCTTATAGGATTATCCCAGCTTCGGGTCTTTATGTACTTGATGCTCCATTTACATATAGTTTCCATTCTTTTTTTTCACTGGGCTATTCAGGCTTCTACTCCTTACTTGGTAGCTCCGTAATAAAATTTGTTAGTAATTGAGCTTTCATGGCTTGCCTTGGTTCGAATTTGATATCAAATTCATGCAACCGAACTGCCCATTTTGCTATTTGCCATGAAGTTTCTGCCTCTTGTAATATTTTTCTCAAACATTGATATGTGCATACTGTTATGGTATGGACTTAGAAATAATGCCTTAGCTTTATGACCAAGTTGACCTAAGCATAGGCCAACTTCTCCAGCATAGGATAATTCAACATGACTCCTTTGAGGACCTTGCTAACATAGTATACCAGCTTTTGTTTTGTTCCCTCATCTCAGATTAGGATCGAGACAACTGTGTCTTTGGTTGTTGTCAGGAATAGGGGTGAGCAAAAATCAGACCGAGCAGAAAAAACCGACCGAATCGAGTTGATTCGGTTCGGTTCAGTTTGATCTTTTAATAAAATCAGTTTGTTCGGTTATAATTTTAAAAAAATTTAGTTTTCGGTTCGATTTTTTAGATAGGAAATCGAAAAAAATGAAGTAATAAATAAATCAAACCAATTTGAATCGAACCAAATTTAAAATATATGTAATTTAATTGAAACAAATCGAATCGAACTGAACTTTTATAAGATCGGTTCGGTTTGATTTATAGGCACATAAATTTCAGTTTAATAGATTTGATTAATTCGATTTTTCCAAAAATTTTAGTTCGGTTTAGTTATAAATATAAAAAATTCAGTTTATTAAAATTTGATAAAAAATCGAACCGAACCGACCGAACCGTCCATTTGCTCACCCCTCACCAGGAATATGAAGAACAACTCATCTTGCCGAGGGCGACTGAGCAAAGGGAGTGAGCCAAGGAATTCTTTGAGTTTTTCAAAGGGATTTTGGCACTTGTCCTCCCACTTGAATTTCTTAATGTCTTTTAATGTTTTGTAAAAAGGCAAACATTGACTAGTTGATGCAGATATGAACCTTTCAAGAGCTATGATCCTTCCATTAAGCTTGTGGCCTTTATTGATGGTTCGAGGTGGCTTTATTTCTAGAATTGCATTGATTTTTTCAGGGTTAGCTTATATGCCTCTTTGAGAAATTATGAAGCCCAAAAACTTACCAACTCGGACTCTAAAGGCACATTTCTCCAAATTAAACTTCTTGTTGTATTGGTTAAAATTTTGAAGGCTTCTCGTAAGTCCCTGACATGGTCTTTAGCTTGGCAGCTTTTTACTATCATGTCATCCACATAGACCTCTACTATTTTTTTGATATGCTCTTTAAACATATGGTTGACCAATCTTTGATAGGTGGGTCCTGCATTTTTAGCCCAAAAGGCATCACCTTGTAACATTAAGTGTTTTCATGTGTTATGAAGCTTTTTTTCTCCTCATCTAGCACGAACATTCAGATTTGATGGTATCCTACAGATGCATCAATGAAATTGTATAACTTATATCCCATTGTCCAATCGACGAGCTGATCTGTATTAAGTAGGGGTTAGTTATCATTTGGTAGGCTTTGTTAAGGTCTGTGAAATCAACACACCTTTGCCATTTTCCATTTGGTTTTTTACTGATACCATAACAGCTAACCAGCCTAAATACTACACTTCCCAGATGAATCCATCTTATAAGAGTTTGCATACTTCTTTAGCTATGGCTTTCTAACATTCGGGTGTGTGGTTTCTCTGCTTCTACTTTACTAATTTAGATGTGTTGTGGAATAAGGGTAATATTTCACCCACCAAAATTCACCTAATAAATTTATAGGTGAATAGAGAGTGAAAGATTGTACTGTAAAATCACACTATAGTTGATTCTCAGGAAAGATTGGAGGGGTCACAAGTGGTCCCACTTAAAACCCAATCTCCTTAGACAGAATCACCCTAATAGTAATTTAACAGCACAATATATCACTACAACTATACCCTATAAAATAGCTATTGAAAATAAAGACAAAATAAGAACACCAGAA
>CATIWR010088380.1:0-13210 GCA_949677035.1 Omphalea diandra | reverse complement strand
AAATATTATCAGTGCTGCTGTGACCCCAGCTTTTGTGCAGCAATTCCCAGGTGTAAATGGTCTTGGAATATCCATTGCAAGGCTAGACCTTGCACCAGGAGGTGTCATCCCATTACACACACATCCTGCTGCCACTGAGATTCTGTTTGTGGTGTATGGGAAAATAACTGCTGGGTTCATTGCCTCTTCTTCGAATGCTGTTTATATAGAAACTCTTAATGCAGGTGATGTTATGGTGTTTCCACAAGGGTTGCTTCATTTTCAGATAAATGCCGGCGGGATACCTGCACTTGCTATTCCTAGCTTTACCAGCCCTGAACCTGGGCTGCAAATTCTTGATTTCGCATTGTTTGCAAATGACTTCCCCTCCACATTGCTAGAGAAAACCACTTTTCTTGATGATGCTCAAGTCAAGAAGCTCAAGGGTGTTCTTGGTGGTACTGGCTAGGATTTATATTAATTGTTTCTTGCTCATATATCCTTTCTTTGGTGTGTGTTATTGGACTAATGTGGTTTAGTTCTTTGAGCTGTGGATTTTTCTGATAATGCATTTATTTGTGTCATGATGATTACTAATGCAAGCTTCAATCAGTACTTGTAGCTATTTACATTCTCTAATTTAGAACAGAACAACTTAATCAAATTGCCATTTTAAAAGGAATAAAGGTCCCAAAAAAAAAAAAAAAACAAAGGAAAGAAAGAAACGTACAGCGAATGTATGATTTTTGTTGTAACTGAGGCAAATGCAGAAAGAGAAAAACTCTGCTATCTTATCCATACTTCCGATGGTTGAAATCCCTCTGCAATTAGAGGTGACCCGCATAAACAATGCCACGCCACATACTTTCTAGTTGGTCCAATGCAGACGACTAACTTAATTTGGATTATAAAAAGCATAAAATTGATCCCTTTTTTAAAAGAATAACGTTTGAATTTTTTCTATTTTAATATTTAGATATTTTTTTTTTTGTTCAATTAAGTGTTTGAATTGGTAAAATCATTTTTAATATAATATTTTTTCTGATATGAACGGGTAAAATTCTTAGCTCTGTTATATTCATTTAATCTGGTACCAGATTTTATACATCATTTTAATTAATTATGCATATAAAATTTAGATAAATTTTTTTTTTCACTTTACAGAAGTTTTTTTTGTTTACTTTATATATATATTTGAACAATTCTACAACGATAAAGATAAAATTTATTCAAATATATATATAAAGTAAAAAAAATGAATAAATTTTTTATTTAAAGTGAAACAATTACATATCTAAACACAATCAGTTGAAATAATATACAAAATCTAGTATTAAGTCAGATAACAGTCATTGATCATTTAGATTTGAGAAAAATATCAAATTGAAAATAATTTTTCCAGTTCAAATACTTGATTGAACAAAAAAAAATATCTAGACATCAAAATAGAACAAATTAAAAAATTCAGACACTAAATTTATAATTTACCCTTTTTAAAAACAAAAAAAAAATTTTTTGATTTGGCTAAATAATTTTTTTTTTCTTCATGATGAGAGCGATGATAACTAATTTCTGTAACACAAATTGCTGCCGTTCGGTTAAGACTATATTTGTTATTTATTTATGTTAATTACATGATGCTAATTATTTTATTTATTTTATGTATTTATTTGAAGCAAATTTATGCAATTGATTCATTCATTTTTATGACTATATCGATTTAATTTTGAGTAGTTAAATAAAATTCTGATAGCAAGATCATTTTTAGTATTGCATATCTAATTTTGATAATACTTTTATTTATTTTTTAATATTTATTTAAATTTATTTTTTATAATTATATTAATTAAAACGATCCAAATACAGTTTTGATACTAGTTTTTTTACAAATATATTAATTAAAAATATCCAAACACAGTTGAGAGGTAAGTCGTGATAAGTAACTTTTTTTAAAAGAAAAAAGAAATTCAATGATTTTGCTATATAATTATGCTTTATTATAAGCCGTTCCCTACTACGGTTGAAAATATTGGTTCTAGTCCCTTTGGTTTCCTGTCTTTATATGCGTCCCCACACAGAACATTTTTAAGTCCAAATGTTACAGCTGGAGGGATAATTAATTCCATTCCATGCATGATACTAAACGATTTAGCTACCATGAAATCAAGCTAAGATCAAATGTCCCTTTTTTTTAAAAAAAAAAATTTTAACATCTGTTTTATAGAGTTAAATAGAGTATCAAGAAAGAATTTACATCACCAACTTGACTTGAAGTAGAATTAATGAAATTCAGCATGCATCACCTTTATGCTTTTGAATAATTTAAAGACATTGATATTTGGCCTTATTATAGTTTTTTAAATTAATAATATTTTTAATTATAGGTTTAAAAGTAAAATTTTGATTTAAAAAGAATCTACCATTTGAACATTTTACCTATAACTATTGAACTAGATTCATAACATAATTAAATTATATTAATTAATAAATAAAAACGCATTCAAAACTTGAAAATATTGTAATTTATTAAATAAAATTAGATTTTTACAATAGTATAATGCCATACATATGCCCTCTTGCTCCATACATTCTACACTGGAATAGGAAAAGTTTCGTTTTATAACCAAAATTGAGTGGAGAATTATTAAGTTAGAACTTGATTTGTTTATTTTATTTGAAAATCGAGTATAAATTTATTATTTAAATTTAATTTGTTAACTTTTTAATTGAACTCGAGCTTATTCATGAGCTTAGAAACCGATAATAATATAAAATTTTAATATGAATTTTATTTCATAATTATATTTTTACCTAATATATGTACTAGCATTAGTTGTATAACTTAAAATTATATATTCCATTGTACTGTCACCTAAAGAATCTCTTTGATTTTACACACAAATGATGAATATTTTCTTGTGAATGAAAATGGAAAAAAAAAAATCAATGAACCCTTTAATTTTAAAGATGCCTATTTTCTTATGTATGTACTGATAGTACTTTCTACTATTACCTAAAGAATCCTTTTGATTTTACACACAAAAGATGGATATTCTCTTATATATTTATTTTTAATTAGCTAAACGCATTTCTTTAACTATGTATTTACTTTTGATAATATTTTCATTCATTTTTAATATTTATTTGATGACTTTTTTATAATTATATTAATTTAAAATATGCAAACGTAGTGAAGAGAAGTTCCTGATACGAAACATTAAAAAAAGAAAAAAGAAATTCAATGATTCCACTATATGATTTTTCTTTGTTTAACCGGTCCCTAGTACAGTTGAAAATATTGGTTCTAGTCCGTTTCATTTCCTTTGTCTTGATATGGGTCCCCACAAGGCCAGAACCTTTTTTATGTCCAAATGTTATCACATAACTTCGGATACAGCTGGAGTGATAATCCAAATGTTATCACATAACTTCGGATACAGCTGGAGTGATAATCCCATGCATGCCTACAAGCAAAGGTTACTCAGCAAGATAAGGGTAACAGAGACCAAAAATAGGCAATAAGAGTGGTGAAGAATGAAATCTACTAATTCATTTTCATTTGGACATTTTCGAATATTGACTTCAACGTGGAAAATAAAATGAGCCATAATTTTTTCTTTAAAAAAATTTTAAATCTCATTTAAGGTAAGTGTAAATATCATAATTATAACCCTTAAGTTATTCATTTGTATTACAAAAAAAATTCTTCAATATTCATCTGACCGATGACACATTATGTTAGTAACAAATGGTAGTTTACGTTCTCTCTCATTAATATAAATTTGTCGCAGATCAATCCCATCACTGAGTGATCTCTGACTACAAGATATTCTCTCTCACTCTCGTAGCCGAAAATGCTTCGTCCAAATGTTGAAGAAGCTATTGAACCCACAAGGGAAACTGAAAATATGCCCAAAAAAAATAAATAATAAGAAGAAGAAGAAAAAAGAAAAAAGAAAAAAAAAAAAAAAACGTCACTGAAACAGAGGCTTCTAAGCTAATTGGCGTTGCAATCCATTCCACTTGGCTAGATGATATTCCAATCAATCGAGTGTAATTAACATTATGTATACTGTTTGTCACTCAAAGAATCCCTTTGGTTTTACACATAAAAGATGAATTTTGTCTTGTGAATGAAAAAAAAAAGTTATATTGGATCATGGGATTTGGTTAGCCTTTTAAAAAAAAAATAAATTTGGGTCTTGAGAGGTGAAAAGGCCCTAAATAACATGAGCTACACATTAAATATAACTTTTCCTTTTTAATAATCTCCTATCATAACAGTGAGTGAAAAGAATTAAACTTAAAATCTTACTTATTACAATATACACTTTATCGTTTGGTTATATTTAAATGTACAAAGTTGCAACAAAACAATGAATTAGCCTTTAGTTGGCGGTACTGAATACCAAGCAGAGTCTATTTTTTCTTTAACAAAAATAAATAAATAAATAAATTGTGCATTGCAGTAAAACTGGGTAATATTGCATTTTGACAAAGATGCTTAGGGCTATAATTATTACTTAATATTACATTCGTACATATATACTAAATTTATGCACCCAAATAATCATGTTGCCTGGAATTAACATAAATATGAGATTCATCTCACACGAGTATTGATATATATTTAGCGTAGTCATATAAACAAAACGTACTCATATTGGTTTTTTTTTTTTTTCCATTGATGTTATATAACTTCACTGTTCTATAGTATATTTTGAAAAAGATTTGTCAATCTTAATTGTTATATTCAATTAATAACATGATTGCATCAGAATCAAATGGATCGAATAATATTTTTATAGCTTGAATCAAATTTAATTATATTTTAATTTATTTGATTCAATTCAATATTAACCAAATCTTTTTTAAGTCTTATTTAATATAATTCTATTATTTTTATTATTTATAGATTAATACATATCATATAGATATAAACTATATTTTTAGTTATGTTTAAATATAAAATTATATTTTGTATCATTTATCTAAATAAGATTTATTTTATTTTTAAAAATTCAGTTAATTCAAAAGCCCGCACCCTACTTACAAGTGATTCGGTAATTCATTTTCATTGGGCCGGAACCTGGTTGATAGTAGTACAGACCCAGGCTTGTCCGGGCTGCCCAATACAAGAAGAAGAGCATAGCACTGTAGCAGAACATGAATAATTGACAACACGAAATATTAAGTCAATCTTGACGGCTCTAAGAATCATCGAAGCCCGACTTTTTATTATACAATAGAACCCTTTTCTTGACCGTCATTTTTTTTTTTTTAATCATCCCATAAACTCAAATTTATTTAACTGAATTTAAAATAACTCAATTACACTGAATTATTTATATAAATTTATTAAAATGTGGTCTCATTCTGCTTGCTCCTCACGACAAAATTGCACCATACCCAACCTCATGTAGCACTTCTATATTCGGATCGCAATTATATCATACTCATAATTGATTCATGGTTCAATTGATTCTATCGGTCTAATCGATTGAGTCAATAAAGTTTAATCATTACAGTTTTATATTTTAATTAAAATTCTGAAAATATCTACAAAATCCTAAAAATTCAAAAAAATAATAGGAATAATATATATATATATATATATATATATAGATGTTATCATTTGATGAGAGCTTGACCAATTGGAACAATAATTCAACTCACATGATGAGAAAGAACTATGTAAAGGGATGAGCTGAAGGCTACTAGCGTAGATACAATTGAAAAGAATAAGGCAAGAAGGCCAATACTCAACCTCATTGGTAATACCATAAGAAAATCTTCTTCTGCATAATGTGATGTGAGTGTCCCAAAAACATCAATAATAAAGTAGTTGAAGAGATAAGAGATAAGCCATTTGATATTGCAAATATCATAAATAATGTATCATTTAAGAAAATTGGAATCCCATCTTTATTGTTGCCTCCTAATACAGTAAAAGTTGTTGCAAATCCAACTGTTGCAACAAGTGCAGCTACAAGCGTGTATGATGAAACTGTATGTTTCATCCATTTCTCGTCTTGCTTAACTAGATTCATGTGCTCTTCAGTAAACACTGTTCTTGGAGTTCTTCCTTTAATGTTTTTCATTTTCTGGTAATATGGTTGAACAACTTATTCTACTTCTTAGATTTAGCTCAATCTCCTACTCTTAAGCATTTGTCTTTTAATATAGTGTTGTCAACAATCATGTTCCTTATATTGCTTGTCCGCAAGCCAAAATTAAAAGACGTCCTTTCCCAACTTCAGAAGAGCGTGTTACGGCAACATTTGATCTCGTTCATGTGGACATACTCCTTATTCTCAGCATGATTTGAATAAAAATCATTACTTCCTTACCATTGTTGATGAATTTACTAAATGTACCTGGGCTTTTTTGATGAAACATAAATCTAAGATTTTTATTGGATTCAATTCTTTTATTCCTTCATCAAAACACAATTTTACAAATCCATAAAGGTTATTAGAACAGACCAGGGTCTGGTCATGGGAAAATAATTTAGAGTAGACAAATCATTAAAAACAAGAATCTGATCTATAAATTATAACTAGTCGCTATAATGTAAAAAAATTTTTATAAAACAATTAAAAAAATTTCATTTTATTTTTATTTTAGATATAAGAACATCATATAAATAATTTTTAAATTAACATTATTTAAAATTTTTATATTTTTATCATTTAATTTTGATAAATAATTAATTTTTTATCTTTTAAAATATCTTTCTTTCATTGTATATATTTTATTTTTTATATATTTTCTTTTTAATTACCTCTTTTATAGTTTTTAATAAATTAATATAATATAATAATAATATATAATTGTTAATCACTTATTTATTAAAATATTATTTGATAAATGATAAACGTTCATCATAAATAATTTTTATAATCAACTTCATAAATAACAAATACTCATCATAAGTAATTTCTAAGATCAAATTTTTTTTTTTGTGTGTGTGTGTGTCTATATATATATATATATATATAAACTTTTTTCATTTTCTGTCCAAAATATTTACTTGGATTAATGCATATTCATATTTTTCTCAATTAATGAAATCTAACTTTTAATTTTTTTAATCAGTCCTATTAAAGTCTTTCATATCAATATATATCTTAAATATTTTTTTATCAATTTAACAATTCACCTTCCATCTCCATTTTTATATATTATGTATATTGATAAATAAAATTATTATTTTTTAATTTTAATATATTGTTAATATCTTAACTAATAATGATTTCAAGTTTCATTAAATATTCTATAGATAAAAAATTCTTAATCATATTTTAATAATTTTTATTTCCTTTTTCATGATTTTTAGATTTGTGTGAATTTTTCTCTTATCATTTTTTATTTTTAGTATTGAATGTGTTTTTAATAATTACTTTTCAATCATTAATTATTAAAAGTTTAATAAATATTTTTTTTGTTTTTTATTAAAGTTTAGTTATATATTTCTAATTAAATTTTATTATATTTAAATAAATTATATCACTAAAGTTCTATATATAGAAGTGTGAGAATATTTTAAAGTTGTATAAAGAAATATCTAAATAAAAAGTGTTATATGTTAATTCATAGATGAGAGTTTATTATTGTCTCAATTTTATTATATATAATAGATTTCATTTAATTGAATTTTTCAAAATAAAAAAATATTTATAAAATCTTTTTAGAGCAAGTATTTTAAAAAAATTACATCTTACATATGACATATTTTTATATTATATATTAAATTAAAATTTATTTTATATATAAATTAATAATTAAAACTAAGCATAAATGTGTCATAATTGATCTAATAATAAATATAAAATTAAATGCTTCATAACTACTTTTCTAAAATTTAGAAAAATGATTATGTATCAAACAAAAGAGAGTTGCTTTCCCTTTGCTTTGGCTTTATATATATATATATATATATATATATATATATATATATATATATATATATATATTTAATGATTCAATTAAATAAAATTGATTTTTAATGATCACAAAAAAATTTTAATTATACTTCAGTAACTATGAAATTAATTACCCTTGAATTTTACTGTAAAGTTTTTTGTCAACCTATTTAAACCATTCCTATTTCTAACAAAAATTTGCTTGTAGCATGGATTTTATTTAGATTTTGAGGATTTAAATCGTTCGGTAGAGAAGAGAATCCATTGTCCATTGTCCATCATGTAATATGGCAATATCCAATCCATTGTCCCATCTCAAGCATGTTAAGATTATAGGCTTCAATGCAAGTTTTCGAGGGTATGATCGTGCTTTCGAATTTGTTGAATTTCTTCTTAAGAGTGCTATGGTGTTGGAGAAGATGGTCATTTTCTATGATCCTCATCGTACTGGTGGAAGTAGAACAGATATTGTCCTTGATGTTTCTCAAAAATTGTTAAGCATTCCAAGGTCTTCTCCTCATGCCATTTTTATGTTTTCCAAACGTAGCAAAGTGAATTGTGCATCAAGCCAACAAAAATAAGAATAAAGAAAAGAAAAAAAATTGTCATAACTACTTATTTATAATTACTATTAATTTATCCTTTTCTTTGCTGCATGTAAGTGATGCATATACGCCCAGACGTAGTAAAAAAATTTTCATTCTATTTTGTATATGCAAGCAGATGATGAAGAACTAAGTTAGATTCTCGTTATTTTCTGTTTTTCTGCTAGTAATTGTTTTCCCGAGTAATATGTTTTGAGTTCTTGAAATGAAATTGTCCTGTGAGACCGTTTTTTTTTTTTTTTTTTGTGAAGCTTGGCCAAGAGCATGTCCAAATATAAACATGAAAAAATCGTTGCATATTTGATAGGATAAGCGTTGGAACAAGCAGGTTGACACACTCCCACTTTTAGGTGCCTGAGGTGCCTTTTTCAAGAGCTTGTTTGGGATACTCTTGTAGCATACATGAAATGCTATTTCTGCTTTGGAAATATATTGCGAGCCGCATCGCACCAGCGAATACCTTTATTGATAGTTATAGAATTCGAATCAACTATGTAGAAAATAAATTAATGAAAATAATACCTAAAATAAATGTAAAATGTTATGCATACCAACGAGCAGTTTCAACCATAAAGAATTTATTTTCTTTTAAAGTTCCCTTGTTAGTTTTTCTTCAAGAAACAAAATTGCTGACAAAAGAAGTGGAGAATGTTAAAAGGAGGTTTGGTTTTCAGTGTGGTATATCTGTTGATTGTGATTGGGAATCTGGTTTTCGAAGAGGTGGTTTAGGTTTATTGTGGCAGGATACTTTAGATGTTGAACTTCGATCCTACTCGAAACACCATATTGATGTGTTGATTGATCTTCGTGATGGCATGGGTGTTTGGAGGTTTACAGGTATTTATGGATGGCCCGAGGGTCAAAATAAGGAGAAAACATGGCAACTTACCAGACAGCTGAAGGATAACTGGAGCATTCCCTAGCTTTTAGGTGGAGATTTAACGAAATACTCTTCCAGTAGGAGAAGGAAGGTGGTACACGTAGGGATGGGAACAAAATGCAAAACTTAGCGATTGCCTAATGCATTGTGGTCTCTGGGATTTGGGCTTTGAGGGGCTGAAGTTCACCTGGTCGAATGGTAGAGGTGGGAATGATGAGTGGGCCTTCAAATTTCCCATGTTTCAGGTTCATAATCTGGTATGTTGTAGTTCTGGCCACTGTCCGATTGAGTTAATTTTTAATAAAACAAAAGCAGAACATAGACGCAAGAAGAAGAAGTTTTTCCGCTTTGAGAAGATGTGGCTGAGAAATAATGGATGTGGTGATGTCATAAAAAGATCTTGGGAAATGTCAAAGAATTGTGCTGGTACAAATGGTTGATGTCTCTGCTTCTCACCTGTGGAAAGGATCTTGCAGCCTGGGAAAGATCAAATTTTGGTTTTGTTACAAGGGACATAGTGAGGTTAAGCTGTCGTTTGGAAGAGCCTCAGAAACTACCCCAATCCGAGGCTGTTTTTGAGCAACAAAGAAATTAAAAACTGAATTACAAGAACTATTGATTCGAGAAGAGCAGATGTGGAGTCCAAGAGCTAGAATTGATTGGCTTCGGGATGTGGACCGTAACACCGCCTTTTTCCATATGAAGGCTAATCAAAGAAGGCGCAAAAACCAGATTCATTTCATTTGTGATGAGAATGGAAGATTTACAAAGGATAGTGAGATTGGCATAGTGATGACTCGTCATTTTCGTGATTTTTTTGTTTCCCAGGGGAATTTGGCAATGGATGAGGTGTTAAGAAATGAATTAGGTTCTTCTTGCTCCTTATACTAGAGAGGAAATTGTCGTTGCTCTAAAGCAAATGTTCCCTACTAAAGCTCCGGACCGGATGGTATGAATTCTCTTTTTCATCAAATTTTTTGGAATATGGTTGGGCATGAAACGATTACTGTTTTTCTTCATATTCTTGATAATGAGGGCGATCCTTCTTCTTTCAATAAAACCTTTATCACTGTCATCCCTAAAATTAAGAATCACACGGTCTCCAAAGATTTTTGTCCTATTAGCTTATGCAATGTTGTTTTATTATTACTAAAACCATAGCTAATAGGCTGAAGTCTTATCTTCCTGAGTTTATTCATCACACACAATCTGTCTTTGTCCCAAATCGTCTCATTTCTAACAATGCCTTAATTGCTTTTGAAATATTTTATTTTCTTAAAACTAGAAGGCAAGGGAAAAAAGGGTCTATGGCGCTTAAACTTTATATGAGTAAGGCATACGATGAGGGGATGATAAGGAGCCTGGGTTCTCATATGTCTTTTGTCTCTTTTATTATATGGTGTGTTAAATATGTTTTGTACTCTCTTCTTGTCAATGGTTCTCAAGTTCCGTCCTTCTATCCTTCCCGAGATCTTCGACAAGAAGATCCCATTTCACCGTACCTTTTTTCTTATATCTGCTGAAGGTTTTTCTTCTCTTATTAGAAAAGCTGAAATATCTAATATACTTCATGGTATTAAGCTAACCCCTCAAACCCCTGCAGTGTCTGAATTATTTTTTACAGATGATAGCATTTTCTTTGCTAAAGCTCGTGAAGCAGAAGGCCATACCATCTTGTCTATTCCCAAGAAGTTTGAGCTTCAGTCAGGCCAACAAATAAATCTGGATAAATCAGATCTTTCATTTAACAATAATGTCACACGAGGATAGGGACAAACTTCAACAATTAGTGGGGGTGATGACTGTGGATTTCCATAAAAAGTATTTGGGTTTACCAGCATACATTGGGAGATCAAAGAAATAGCTATTTAACTGTCTTAATGAAGCTTAACGGCCGGAAAGACAAAATTCTCTAGCAGGCGGGCAAAGACCTACTCCTGAAAGCGGTGGTTCAGTCTATTCCCACATATATAATGTCATGCTTCCTTATTCCTCAGGGTGTTTATGACAAGATCGAGTCTCTGGTGGCTAATTTCTATTGGGGCAATCATGACGATGGCTGGAGGATACACTGGTATAGCTGGAATAATATGGGCAAAAGCAAGAGGGAAGGTGGCTATGAGTTTCCTGACCTGCACTCTTTCAGCCTTGCTATGCTCTCTAAGTAAGCATGGAAACTGCATCAACAGACACCATCACTTGTACACCAGGTTTTCTAAGCCAAATATTTCAGAAACTATTCCTTTTTTGCAGGCTGATTGTCGACACTCCAGTAGTTACATCTGGAGAAGCATTTGCAAAGCGAGATCGGTGGTGGAGCAGGTTCTTTATGGATGATTGGAGATGGAGCAAATATCAAAATTTGGAGAGATCGTTGGCTACATCGTCAAAATGGTGGAAGAGTTTGGCCCCGTAATTCTCCTATGGGCTAAGGAGCTGTTGTAACGGATTGATTTATGCCTGGTCAATGAAAATGGGATATTGATCGTGTTAACAGGCTTTTTTGCCTTTTGAAGCACAACAGATCCTCTCTCTTCCTCTTTCGGTGAATCGCGAGAAGGATGTAGTGGCATGGAGATATTCAAGGAATGGATCTTTCTCTGTCCGAAGTGCTTACCATGTTGCTAGAAGGTTACAGGATGTTCCTCAAGCCAGCTCTTCCTCGACTATCAATACAGATTTTTGGCCTTTTCTAGGAAAACAAAGACTGCCACCAAAAGTTATTTTTCACGTCTGGAGATGTTGCAAAGGTATCCTTCCGACCTCCATGGACATTTGTCATCGTGGAGTAAAGGTGGATGAGACATGCAAATTCTGTTACAACTCCACAGAAACAGATGTCCATCTCTTCAAAGATTGTGGGTTTAGTTACAAGGTCTAGACACTCGCTTCTTTGAAGTAAGTCACAAATGGAAGGGTGAATAGTTTCTTGCGGTGGATGGAAAACACCCGCTCTCTGCTCTTGGGGGGAAATTTTCAGCTCTTTTTATTGATAATATGTAGTATATGGAAGGCTCGCAACTCTGTAATTTTAAGTGCAAGGACTGGCCACCTGCTGAAGTCCTTCAGGAGGCAAAAGAGGTGCTCGATGCTTTCGATTCCGTCAGCTGTCAGTCCAGTAGCTGCAATGCAATGTTGAAGGACCAACGCTGGTCTCCCCCGAATCCTAGTGTGGTGAAAATCAATACTGATGCTGCACTTGTGCTGAATGAATTGATTAGTTTCGGTTGTGTAATTCGTAATGATAAAGGGGAAGTATTGGTTGCTGCTTCGAAGAGGTTAAAGGAGTGCTTTCCTGTGGGTATTGCTAAAGCACTGGGTATCTTGTTTGGCCTTCAAACAGCCTATAATTGTGGCTACTCTCAGGTGATATGTGAAAGTGACTGCCTAGTAGTGGTTCAGGCTTGTTGCAGATCTTATGTTCCAAACTCTTATTTAGGATCGATTCTGTTGGATATCCTTTCTTTGATATAGTGTTTGATGTTGTTTCAGTTCTTTATGTTCCTAGAACAACTAATGGAGTGGCAAATCTAGAGAAGCGCTACATCAAGTTGATGGTGTTTTTCCAGACTTTGTAATGTCCGTGCTGGACTTTTTTCCAACTCAATAACATCAGTTTTCTTTCTCCAAAAAAAACATTATTATTAATCAAAGTCAAATATTTGACTTGATAAGGTCAGTTACAAAAAGTGAATTATATATATATATATATATATATATATATATATATATATATATATATATATATATATAAATAAAAAATAATATTTAATATATATAAAAAAATAAAATTTATTTTATATTTAAAAATATATATATAT
>CATIWR010088363.1:0-77830 GCA_949677035.1 Omphalea diandra | reverse complement strand
TTTTTTTTTTTGTCAATCTAATTTGGTTATTTTGGTTTTTAAAGGTAACCATATCAACTTGGATAATTTAAATTATTTTTAAAATTGACCTGCACTGAAATTTTAATAGATTGAAGCAAATCAACTGAATGAAATTGATTCGGTTTGATGATTTGTTTAAAATTGAATTACCCTCATTTTGCATTGGATCCTACCTTTGTAGACTCCCTTGTTTGGTAGCATAACTGTTAACTCTTATGTGATATCTGTTATGAGGCTTTCCATTTGTTTTAATTTTTTGCTTTTCAGTCTTTCACCTAGGAAATAAAGTGAGAAAAAAAAATTTTTTTCTGTACTTAGAAGGAACTGATTTATGTGCAGCGTAGTCTCTTCTTTTGGCAATTGGTTATCCTGTGATAATGTTTGATTGTCTTTAATTATTTTGTTCTCTTATTGAGTTAGTTGAAAAAAGGCGAGTATACGAATTTTCAAAAGATTGTGCCCATTAAATCAATCCTCAAATTTCATTTGTCATATATGAATGTTGGCTATTGCTCCTTTAGCTGTTGTCATCAGCTTTCTGTTCTTCCTTTCTGCCGCTACAATCTCCATCTGGAAATAGTCCTTCATGGCTTAGTCTTTTATGTGCAGTAAATTTGGTTATGGGTAATAATATTTTAATGGTCTTTTTTTAATTGAATCCTTAAATTGGAGAATTACTTTTTGGACTTATTTGCGTTTTATGATCAGTAGCTTTCCCTAAATTTGTTAATGATATTTGAAGGCATATCTCCTAATTACTGTTGATATGGATTCTATGGTTTTCATGGACATTGTGGTAACTGGATAAAGTCTGTTTAGCTTTTTGCAATTTGAAACTTTTATAGTAAGGATGCATATGGTGGTTGTATGAAAAAAAATAACTCACATGTGGTACATTAGCCCAAGTATATCTTTGTTTTATATCTTTTACACATTTATGTATATTCTTGAATTTCATGTGACTAAAATGACTCACAAATTACTAGATTCCGATGCCTTGATTTACGGCGGTAACAAATGAATTTTAACCTAATGTTGCGGCACAGAGTGGTGAAACTCATTAATCATCCATGGCATTTTGAGACTAATCATCGCCAATTTCTGATTTGAGTGGCAGCCACTTTATGGGTCAAGAAACAACGGCTTCCCCAAAGTTACAGGATTAAGGTCCCATGTCATAAATGCATACACTTATGGTCCAAACCAAGACTTGTCAAGACAACAGCTTGATATGCTACTATCCGATGTACCAAAATAACATGGCGCTGATAACTAAGCTGTTGCAATTTTCTTTATTTATTAATCATTAATATAAAAATAATATTAAAACATATGAAAAAGAAATAAATAAACACGTTGTTGAAAATTAGTATGTATTACATATATAATATAAATATATCCAAACAATTTATTAATTTATAATAGTAACGTTTTAGCCAATTATCTCCATTTAATCAAGTCAAAAAAAGTATCACGATGTCATATCAGCAGGTCTGAGACTTCTGCCCTCACAAGATTAAAAATCTCACCTGCAATCCAAACTCCTTGACGAGAGTGCCAGTGGTGGTCATGATTGTCCTTGGCCAATAGTGTACAATCTCTCTCTCTCTCTCTCTTTCTCAAACCTGAATAATGTTTATGACGCTAGGCCTAATCAAGTTCATTTCCTAACCAGATGCATCTTTTTTCTTTTTAGTACCGCTCCTATATGTTTATCCTTTGATATCACAAATGAAGAAACGAGGAACAAGAAGCAAAATACAGTGAATGCTGAACAAAAGAAGAAAATGAGGGAAATTTTGTTATCATATATTAGAAGCAAAACAGTTGAGAGTAGTACGTGTGTAAAGAGACTATTAGTGAGCTAATAACAACTTTCTAACTAATCAGCAAATCAATAGCAGAAAAATAACAAACTAACTTCAACAGGCTGAGACTGAAAAGAAGTGTGAGTTGGAGCAATAAATCGAAGCTTGAGTTGATCACAGACCAAATGACAATTGATATCGAGGTGTTTAGTCCGTTCACGAAAAATCGAATTGGAGACCATATTGATGGTTGTTTTGTTATCACCGTGAAGGGGAATAGGGAGCTAGAGAGGCGCGTGAAGATCCTTAAGAACATATGAAATCCATTGAAGTTTACATACAGTGGAAGCCATACACCAATATTTAGCTTCAACAAAGGACCTTGAGGTGGTTGTCTGCTTCTTAGTCTTCTAGGAAATGAAAGCAGACCCAAGAAATATACAAAATCCATTGAAATTCACATACAGTGGAAGCCATACTCTCATATTCGACTTCAGTAGAGGACCCTGAGATGGTTGTTTGCTTCTTAGTCTTCTAGAAAGCAGACCCAAGAAATATACAAAATCCCAAGAGGAATTTAGATGTGAAAGAACAAGCTCCCAAGTGTGCATCACCATAGACAATAAGAACTGAAGATTGAGAGATTAATCAGGTGGCAACACTCTAAAGAAGAGATAATAAAATGTTAAATTTTGAATATCCTTACCTTACAATATGGAAAAGAAAAAAAAAAGTACACACTGATTTACTTTTTAATTCATCATGAACACATCGAAACATCAAACTTGTAATTGGATATTTCTGTTCATTGAATAAATCGTCCATCAAATTTGTAATCTTATTTCTGGGTTTATTTGGCTTTTTCATTTCTTCCTCTTAAAAAGCTTGAAAATTCATTTTTTATATGTTCGCGAGTAAAGCCAAACGAGCCCCACATGTTTTACTACAAGTAGCTTCAAAGAACACTTTGTGGAAAGGGGAATTTAGTAAAAAATTCACGTGATTCCTAAAACTGCAAATTAATGTATTTATGGTGCAATAAAGTCTTCAATCAACATACGACCAAATCAAACAGAAATAGCTGCTCAGTAATAATGTCGTTGTAGCATCATATTATTATTGCTTTACACATAACTTCAAAACATTCAAAGGCACACTCCAGTTACATCTGCCCCGCTACATGCACAAAAATAATGAGAGAAGGAGAAGACTGGTATGTTTTTACCAGCCATGCTTGTCCACGAAGTCCCTTGTTCTCTTCCACATGCGAGTCAAAACAATAACAGCACAAGCAATGATCCATGGAGGAAAGCTTATAATTGTGTTAAAAATTGCTAATTAAAATCTTAAATTTTAAGTTCACATGATTTGAGTTAGTGATAAGGTAAAATTATTCAAAGATAAATGTTAAATTTGAATTTTATCAATGTAATCATTTTTCTAATAATAAACAAATTTATAAAAGAAGAATAACTAAAGTGATTGTGCTTATTACTTTTTGAGGGAAAAAAAAAACGTAAGTGGAGAGTCATTTTAAACAAATTATTGTTAGATTTTGACATATTGTTAGAAGAAATTTTTTTTATAGTCTAAATTTTTCACGTAAGATCGCGAATTATCTTATAAGAAATCTGTATATAATACACTTTTAGATAATGTGTTAAAATCATTATGAGCAAGAATATGCATACCAAATGAGATAAGAGTGTCTATTTATATAGAAAAATAATATAACAATAATTTTTTTTAGACAATTATAAGTAATTAATTACTTTAATATTATGTTTGATATAAATGAATTTTATAATTTTTATGAAATTCAAAATTAACTTTATAATTTTTCTAAAATTCATTATAAAACCACATTTTATGTTTTGGTATAAATGAAAATTCATTTGCAATTCTATTTCATTAAATTCTTGGAATTGGATTATAACTAAACTAAATTTTATCAAATTTGATAAAATTTACAAATGAATTCTAAAGCTTTTTGAAATAAAATAAATTCTAAAGTTATAATTTTTTTTTCACTATGATAAAATACACTTAGTTAAAATATTTTTTCAGTTTTCTTTCTCTTTTCTCCTTCTATCTCTCCTCATTCCTTTTTCTTTCTCTACTCTACTATTTTTTATATTTGTAATTCATTGTAAAAAATAACATAAAGATATTTTTGTAAATGAATTACACACTTAAGTCAAGCACACAATTTATTTCTTTTAAAATAAATTTTATTTTTATTTTACAGTATAGCAAATATAGAAATTTATTTGTAAATTATATAAAAAATTTATTTATAAATGAAATAAATTCTAAACTATAATTGAATCAAACACTTTGTAAGTGTCACTATACTATTAAATCTGTGTATATGGGGTAATATATGCTTGTGTAGACAAGTTTTGGCAATAGTAAATTGTGATTGAAAGATTGTAAAATAAAAAAAAATGGAAAATGAAACAAAAAGACACAAAAAGAGCCATCCTAGAGAAATGATAACACCTAAAAGAAAACTAACAAATGACAAAACATATAAGATGTAAAGAATTATAACTTACAATAAGGTTTATATGTAAAGAATTATAACTTACAATAAGGTTTATATTTCTTCCAAAAAATAAACCAAAAAAAAAAATTACAACTAAAGAGCCATCCTAGAGAAATGATGACACCTGAAACAAATAATAGAAGGTAAAAATCATAAAGAATTACATCTTACAATAAGATTTATACTTCTTCCAAAAAATCAATAAAAAAAAGAATTACAATTCAAAAAATAAAAAAATATCAATAAGACTTTGATTATTTTTTCAATTTTATCCTTATTTTTATTAAGTATAATTAATACATGTAGCTTGAGTATCTTTATAAAAAAAATAATTTAATCATTTTTTCTCTAAAATATAGCTTAATTAATAATTTTTTAAATTTTTATGTAAAATTAAAAAACTACAGCCAATATGAATCAATATTATAAAATATTTTTATTATATAATTTAATATAATTATTTTTTAAAATAAATTAAAAATAAAAAAATGGGGATGGGGGGGAGGGACAGTAACGGTCGCCTCCTTGGGATGACGGTCCCATCCGTCCCGTCATTTGTCGTCGAGACTTTCATTTCTATGTCATTAATTGAAACTATTTAGCTGGCAAAGTCATACGCGCAAAGTTGGATACTCCCTAAAATCAGTATTATTTATGGTAAAGCCATACTAAACAGACATCAGTTGACTCTCCATTGTGACGATTGGTTCTTAATTACCTTCTCATGTTGTTTGGTCAAATAAAATGAGTGAATACAATTCATTTAGCCCAGAAAATGTTAGTACATAATATGCATGTTCATCACGTTTTTTTAAAAATATTAATATTGAAGCTGTAGTTTTCGTCCCTCTAATTTTTTTTTTCAAAAATATTTTTTATTTTCTTATTTTTTTTAAAATTTCAAATATATATGACGATTTATAGCTTTGATTTTTAAAATTTTTCTAAAATTCTCTTTATCTTCCAAAATTTTTTAAAAAATATTAATATGTATAGAGACTTTTATGTAATAAAAAAAATCAATGTTAGTTAATAGACTTGGTTACTTCAATTTTATCAACTTTTCATATACTATTATTTTCAATTCAACAACCTTTTATTGTTTTTTAATAGTTATTATTTTTTATTTTAAGGTTGGGAAAGAAAGTCGAAGAGGAGAAACGATAAAATAGAGAAAATAATAAATTTTTTATGATATGATATTTATTTTTTATATTTTAATTACAATTTAATAAAATTTGGCATATTATAAAATAAAAAAAATTAATAAAATAAAATTTCAAATGAATTTTTATATATACAAACACATAAAATATGAATTTATAAATAAATTTCATAAACACCATGAAACTCGTTTATACCGAATATACTCTAAATTTCTCGCTAGATAATCTTAACAATACAAATATATGACAAGATTTTTGCTCATTAATTGGCACAATATTGGACACACACAACATATATATATATATATATACACACACACACACACACACACATTTAATTAAAACAGACATACGCCATATATGAAATAGACATTAGTCGACTCTCCATTATATTAATTGTAATTATAATGATTGGTTCTTAATTACCTTCTCACTTCATTTGGTCAAATAAAATGAGTTAATACAACTCATTTAGCCCAGAAAACGTTAGTACATAATATGCATGTTCATAGCGGGAAGGTAGGGAGGCGAGAGGTAGTTTTCGTCCCTCTAAAGTCTTATATTTCAGATAATCTTTTTAGTAAGTAGGTATACTTTGCATATGATTGGATCAATGTTTTAAATTTCTAGTGGAAAAAGTTGTTTTCTCGCTAACTATGAGCACTATAATTCTTGGAATGTATGGCCGTTTTAATTTATTAATTACTGTTCAGTGCAGCTCATTTATTAATGGTGAATTCAAAGGTGAATTTTATGATAACGTTATTGCATGATATTAATATATAAAATTTTAAGTTATATGTTATATTTGTAATTTATTAATAATTTGTAATATTTTTATCAAAAATAAAAATATTTAAAGCGATAAATAAGTGCATAAACACACACTAATGAAGATTATAGTATCGTTTACATCATTACATCATAATGTCGTAATTAATAATTTACTTTAATCGTTAAATTAGATAAAAGTCATTATCTATCATTGAATTAGATAAAATTAGAAACCGTTAGATTAGATAAAAGTTATCATTCAATATTAGATTAAATAACGTTATTTGAGATATTATTAAATCCGTCATTGTAAAATTTATCAAAATTATATAAATATTTAGAAATATATTAATTACGATATTGTAATATATTAATTACGATATTGTAATACAATACCGTGTATAGCATTGTACTGTTCTCCTGTAATTAATATATTAAATACAATCTCGCCATAAAAGCATAGGTGAATAAAAAATTTTATTGTGAAGAAAATCAACGTCTTGATTCAAATGATGTTGGAGTCGAGCTTAAAATTATAAAGTGTGGGCTTAATTAAAAAAAGTAGTATGAAAGGAGCTAACAAATGGAAGAAAACTAGTATGGATTTTTCCACAAGGGTGTTGACCATGAAAATTCCATAAGTTCATGTTCATAGCACCAAAGACAATTCAAATATATAGCGACGTCGACAATATTATACATGTTAAATTCCAAAATACTCATTATCTCTCTTAGTTCATTTCCACCTTCCTCTTCTTAACCTGTCATTATGGCCAACTATTCCAGCTTCCTGGAATCTAACTTTCTTCCTCATCATAACCCTAACTTAAACACCCATACCAATGATGACGAAATAGAGATTGCTGATGATGTCAACTGTCAAAATTTGGGGCCCTTTGATATTCTGCTAGCAGAAGGGTTAGAGAAAGATCTGATCACTTCTACCTTATTTACTTCACTTTCTTCTCAAACCCCAGAACCGCATGCCACCGCTATCAACAATACATTAACCACAGCAGATATGCCAAGGTGTGCATGTAGATTATATATTATGTATTTTAGCGTCTTATTTTTTGGGGTACTTTATCCGATGATTTTCGTGGGATTTTGTTGTTATTGTGGTGGTGATGGTGGTATAGAAGGCCCGAGGATGGACAAAAAAGAATGAAGAGGATGGATGAAAATAAGAAGATAGCGCTTAGGACAAAATCGGGGATTGAGATCATGGATGATGGATTCAAATGGAGAAAGTATGGGAAGAAGGCTGTTAAGAATAGTCCTAACCCTAGGTAAATATACGATCCATACATCTTCTCTTGCATATCACTAATTAAGGGTTGTTTAGGGTACTGAATATATCTGCGTGTGTGCGTATGGAAGCTTTATATAACATGGAATCACTGACGTGCTAAAAGGCCTAGTCCAATTTTTCATCTTTTTTATCAAAGCCTGATGAAGCCCTAACATCTCAACTCGAAGCGCTAATTGATTACACTGTGACCTGGCTTTATAACTTAATCAGCAGTCATCAATGAGTTATGGTTTTTGAAGGGTTATTAACTACTGCATGCTGCACTCTCTATGTGATTATAACTATATTTAGGACCCTAAAATCCCAAATTAAACTGTTTCTTTTCAACCAATCTGAAATTTTTCATGGCTTCTCACTGATGATGTCTCGTGAGTTCCATTCCAAACTAGCTCTAATACTAATTGTAATAGTTACGCAGCTTAAAAATGATTAATCTAGATTATTTGATAGTTTAAATTTTAACATATATACTTTGATATGGAAATGTTTAATGGCATGGGATGTTATCGTTAAATTATGTTTACATCTGAGTTAAGGGCTTGCATATGGGGTGGATTAGTGCAATTTAATGAATCAACCTCATTTATAAATTTCTTTTATGATGTAAACGAGAATAAATAAAGGTTAAAATTTTACATTAATTTACTTTCAAATATTATTTTCCTTAACTCCAAATCAAGGGTTAATAAAAAGATTTTAAGTAATTTACATTCATTAACTTTTTTTTTTAGAAAAACACCTATACAAAGTAAAATTAATAAAACTCATTTATATTTCATTTTATACCTTTGCATCACTGTCCTTAAGTTTCCTTTCCACCATCAAAAAATCTCATACAATACCCTAAATTTTTTAAGTGTTAGCATTTTTGCGTCAGACACCCATGACGTAACCCAACCTACATCCACTTGTTATTATTATCAGTTAATAAAAATCAATTTAGGATATGAATAATAGGAGAGATAAAGTTATATTAAAATATGAAGATAACTCTTTAAATAGATAAATAATTTGATGTTGTTATTTGTAGTAAATTATTTTCTCCTCCTTCCAACTTTACGTTCAATTCTCTCAACAGAGAAAATACTCCTCCAAAAATAAAAAAATCTAAAACTCTCTATCTCAAGTTTTTCTATGTGGATTGCGTGAGAGTTAAGTTATCTAAGTTGTGACAATTAATTTCAATTCGTCTTTCAAGTTAATGTTATTGAAATCGGACTTTGCATGTTCATAATCTTGGGCATGACTCATGATACTCTTAATAAAATTCATGGGTGTAATCAAAATATAACTGTAAGCTAATTGGCTCACATTTGGTTGAGTTTGAGCTTATAATGATTTGGACGTTTACATAATTACACATATCGTAAAATTTTAAGTAGTGTAACTCTTGTGGTACTAGAATTGAGTATGTTGTGATTAAGGCTAAGCTCTACACAAATAATAAATCCTATTTCTCTACATCGTTATTTCTTCTCGGTTGATGACAGTCATTGTCTAGATATTGATTCTTCTTAAACTGACGTTTTGATTGACAGTCTTTGTATCCTATATATCAATCTTAATCAATTTTGTGTTGGTTGTATTGGATTGGTGGTTCCATAAATCAATCCCATTGATTTTATTCAAATTATTAAAAATATTTAAATTTTATTTAACAATTAGAATAATATTTTTTAGTTAAAAAAAGTCAAAACTATGAGTTTTCCAATTTAATTTAATTTGAAATTAAAAAATATTGTATTTTTTTTTTACCCCTTAATTCAATAGATCTGACTGGTTGCAACTTATAATGACCTGATTCAAAATTAATGTGACCTAAACCCGTCTAATCCTATTCATTAACTATCTCTATCTGATATGCGAGACGTTTTGATTCTAAAATTTACAGGGAAAAAATAGGCTAGTAGCTCAGTGTCATGAATGCCAGCCTTCGACACTCAAGAGTTTAAACTTGACAATTCCCATTAAGTATTTCTGATGTTAAAAACATAAAACAAGAAAAAAAAAAAAACCTCATCCAGACAGACTTGTATACTATCATGATACATACAACTTTGAGGGAACAACTATAGCAGTCTTAACTATAAAATATAAAAGTATAAATAAATTTTATAGTTTTTTTCAAATTTTCTTATAAATTTATATTTTATACGTTTAATATAAATGGAAATTTATTTGAAATTCTATTTCATTAAATCTTTATAATGAATTATAATTAAATCAAATTTTATAAATTTATATTTTATACGTTTGATATGCTTTGTTTTTGTTTCAACTTCTTTAGATGATTTTTCATAAATATCTAGTTGTTAACAAACTGCATATCATATCCATACGCAAAATGGTGAGAACCAGAAACTACTTTCGGTGCTCAAACGAAGGATGCAAAGTAAAGAAAAGAGTGGAAAGAGACAAAGAAGATTCAAGTTACGTGATAACAACATACGAAGGGGTGCACAACCATGAAACCCCTTCTGCTAATGAACAAAGGATCCCTTTCAGGAGATGTACTCTGCAGCTTTTGCATCATTCCACTAACAAATCCGGTTGAAGCATGAGCTACCGAGATTAATGCAAGATTAAGCTCCCTGTCCTATATATAAATAACAGCTTAATTTTCTGTAGAATCTTTTCCTACTTTTGTGTGTATCATGGTTTGGCATGGTATACTTGTGATATCTTCTATATGTACTTCCAACAGCCTGGAAGATTAGGTTGGATTGATGCGTGTTCTTATTAACGTGGTATGTAAGAATGATACTTCTTTTCTATAAAATGCACCATCTAATAAAATATGTATTTGGAGTTTGATCCAACGCAAGACTGAGGAAAATAAATAGACACAGAAAATGTATCCAGCAAATGTTTCAGGACACGAAACTTCCCATTTTGTTAGAATATATAAGGAGAGAAAATGTATCCAGCGAGTGTTTCAGGACACAAGACTTCTTATTTTGTTAGAACATGTAAGGAAAGAGACGTGTTTCAAATATGTAGCGTCCTTTGCAGGGGATATAAAATACATACTGATTAACCTTCAGGGTTAATCTAAGTAGTTAAGGGAGTTTGCTTTTTTCTTTAAATGTCAGGATTCAATTCTTGTAGTTAACACTTATATCTCTAAATGCACCAAATCGATGTGGAGAGTGTTTCATTTAAATCATTCAAAGAGAGATTAATCAGGTGGCAACACTCTAAAAAGAGATAATAAAATGTTAAATTTTGAATATCCTTACCGTACAATATGGAAAAAAAAAGTGCATACTGATTTACTTTTTAATCATCATGAATACATCCAAACTCTGGCGTCCATTAGCAAGTTTTTGAAGTTATTTTGTTATTAACGGAGATCATGGAGTCAGCAATGGAACATGAAATATTTATTGACTGTCCACAATTATCTTTGTAATTGGATACCTCTGTTCATTGAATAAATCTTCCATCAAATTTGTAATCTGATTTCTGGGTTTATTTGGCTTTTTCATTTCTTCCTTCTTTTTTTTTTAAAAAAAAAAAGCTTGAAAATTCGTTTTTTACATGTTCGCGAGTAATGCGAAACATGCTCCACATGTTTGGCGTATCATCATCATCTGTGCTAGATTGGCCCTAATCCTTTTCTTAGCTGTTCGTTCAAGAGCTAGTAAGTAAGCCTTCGTTAAAAACAAATTTGCTGTGAACTTTTCGAATGAAAAAAAGATTTCATCACTTCCATGGTTTCGAGCTATCAGGCTATCAAACAGAACAATAATATTTTGTAACTTTTCTTTTCTAGCTCCATTTTACTACAAGTCGCTTCAAAGAACACTTTGTGGAAAGGGGAATTCAGTAAAAAATTCATGTGATTGCTAAAACTGCAAATTAATGTATTTCAACCTCAGTTTCCTTGGCTCTATTTATGGTGCAATAAACTCTTCAATCAACATCGACTAAACAAAACAGAAATTGCTGCTCAGTAATAATGTCGTTGTAGCATCATATTATCATTGCTTTACACATAACCCCAAAACATTCAAAGGCACACTCCAGCCACATCTCCCCCACTACATGCACAAAAATAACGAGAGAAGGAGAAGACAGTGGCATGTGTTTACCAGCCATGCTTGTTTACGAAGTCCCTCGTTCTCCTCTGCATGCGAGTAAAACAATAACCGCACAAGCAAGTATCCATGGAGGAAAGCTTCCACCAAGAATGTTTGAATGTTTAATCCATTGTGGAGGTTCTTTAATCACCATTGTTATTAAAAGGGTTATCACTGCTACCCCAAACAAGATCTTCGTAACAGGTTTAATCAAGAAGTCCTACAATTAAATAATTGCAGTATCATTTAAATGGCACTTTACAAACAAATTTCAGCAAAAGAACAATTTATGCAGCAGCACATAAATCTATGAAATACCCGCCAGCAATATTTTCTACCAAAGAATGCAAGCCTTTTGCAAGATTGTCATGTGTAAAATTATGCAGTATCTCTATTAGATAGTTCAACTGAACACAAAGTAGGAGAAGACCAAAAGGAAACATCAAAAAAAGCTATGAGATAAATCCAGGAAACACTTGATTAGAGTAATCTTTATTGGGCATTTGTGACAATTAATGTGGAAAACAAGTTTTAAGGGGGTTGTGAAATTCTAAAGAGCATGAATCATAAGGGAAAAAGAAAAGGGTAAAGAAATAACAGTGTTGGTGTGTGTATCATTGAGTTTCTAACTGGTGTATTCATGTAAGGAGAAACAAAAGAAGAAACAAAAGAAAAAGTCCAAACAGTTGTATAGTTCATGTTGAAGGGAGAGGATCTCTTTTTCAAGCAATTCAATGAAAAAGGGTGAGAATCTCTTACTACAGTTCATTCACAATTCGTAGAAATAAATGATGGACAGGACTCTAATCTTGATGTTCTAAAATCAGGTTTATTCTCCAAAAAACTATATCAAATTGACAGTTTTTAGGTCCCATTTGGTAAAAATCATGCAGAAGGAAAAAAAAATAAATTCTGTTAAGAATCGATTTGGATAGGTACACATTTCAAATGATTATGGATTTGAATCTGAGTTGTGGTAAAAATTTGAAAAACATAAACATACATTTATTTCAAATAAACAGCTACTCAAATAGACTATAATAGAATTCATTCACTTTAGTAATAGAATTCTTTTTGTTTGTAATGAATCTTATTTTGATAAATTATTAATAAAAATTTTTAATTTCCAAATTGTTTCTCTTTTAAAATGAAAGAATTGAATTCTTTTACATACGGTCTTTCCAAACAAAAAGAATTATTAAAATAGAATTCAATTCATTTGAATTCTTTTAAAATTTGAGTTTCCAAATTAGACCTTAAAGTCCTCAACTAAGAAAGGAATGAAAGGTTACTGCAACAATCTCTCACTTTTAGAATGGTACCAGAATAAAAGACTACTAAAAATGCTAGGGAAATGCTAAGTATAGCACTTGTAGAACCTGCTACAGTGTTATCGGGCCTAGGCCATGTTTCGATCTGTCCCTCTTAGGGTAATTACATAACATTAATATTATTCATCATACTTTCTTGAATCATATAGGTTTCTGTATCTGTTTGATTCAATTTCTCCAATCACAGACGTAATATGAACACTATCCATTCACTTTAAACGAGTTTGATTCATTTTCTGAGACCCACATTGATAAATTTTGATTATCCAAACAAGACAACGCTTTACCCATCATTTTCCAAAATATTATACTCAAGTCAATCCTAAACAGGCTAACAAATTCAAATTAAGGACAAACGAAGCAGGGACGAACTATCGATGCCTAATTTTTATCCTGCATTCAGTAGCTCCAAACTGTAATTTTTTTCAATGCTTTTCGTAGATTTTAAATTAAGCAGAACAGTCATTAATCAGCACTTCTAAGTAAGCAGCAAAACTGGAATTATCACAACACTAATAAATTAATTACCATAGTCTTTCCATCAATGTATATCTGGGATCCATCTTTATACGCGAGAAGAGGCCTCCCGTCCCTGGAGGTGAAGCGGATCGGAGTGCCTCGGCCAGAGGCCGGATTGAAAGCGTAGACCAACTTGAAACCGTACTTTTCGAGGATAGCTCGGACCTCCCACCCTCCTAAGCTGGACTTAAATACGTCAATCGGACCCTGGCCTCGTCGGTACAAAAGGATTTCTACTTCTGGTACCTTTGTCCTCACCGTTCTCGGTTTTGGATCGGTCTGCGAAGATTCGTTTGGGTTTGTCTTAGTTAAAATATTTTTTTAGTTTTCTTTCTCTTTTCTCCATCTATCTCTCCTCATTCCTTCTTCTTTCTCTACTCTTATTTTTTGTATTTTTTTATATCTATAATTTATTTTAAAAAATAACATAAAGATATTTTTGTAAATTAATTACATACTTAAATCAAGTATAAAATTTATTTCATTTAAAATAATTTTTATTTTTAGTTTCAGTATACCAAATATAAAAATTTATTTATAAATTATATAAAAAATTTATTCATAAATGAAATAAATTTTAAACTATAATGGAATCAAACACTATGTAAGTGTCACTATACTATTAAATATACGTATGGGATAATATATACTTGTGTAGACAAGTTTTTGGCAAAATTGTGATTGAATGGTTGTAAAATAAAAAGAAAAAATGGAAGATGATACAAAAAGACACAAAAAGAGCCATCCTAGAAGAAAACTAACAAATGATAGCATATAAGATGCAAAGAATTATAACTTACAATAGGGTTTATATTTCTTCCAAAAAATCAGCCAAAAATAAATTACAACTAAAGAGCCATCCTAGAGAAATGATGACACCTGAAACATATAGTGGAAGGTACAAATCATAAAGAATTACAACTTGCAATAAGATTTATACTTCTTCCAAACATCTAAAATTGTCAACACTAGAAAATAGCTAAATTATCTTCTACTTTAACCCATAAAGTTCCTCCAACTGCAGGCTTTCAAGTAAAATGAGAAGTGTGCCATGCATGAACCCCGCAAGAAGAAAGAAAAGACAAGCAGGACCAGAAACCTGCCATTTCATAAAAATTGCAGTTAGAAATTCAGTAAATTTAGATGCTCTATATATTTAAACTAACATGAAATGAACATAAAAATTTCAATAAGATTAGATTAAAATATGAAGTTGGGATCATAGAGCTAAAAACAAAAAAAGAGAAGTTATAAAGCTTACTCCTTGTCATAGGCTAATGCCATTCTCTGTAGCATTAGTATGTCCTGATTTGTCAAAACAAAATGAGGAATCCAACCACCCTTCAAGCTTAGCTCTTTCAACAGAATGTATGAATTGTTTCTTGGCATCTGGCACATCCAGAGCCAAGTCATCAAGAGATTCTGCTACCCGACCGAAACCTTTCATCATTTGATATGAGGTTATGAGTCCTGAATTGAAACTTTCATTAAGCAATAGCCACAACCTTTCATTCTTCTTCTCAATGAATGTCACCATTACTTTTTTAACAACTTCATGGTGAAAAAATGGCATGCCTAGTTCCTTTATGCACCGGCAAGCTTCCCTGATGTCCCCTCCGGACTCAAACTCCTCTAACAATCTCCCTATTTTATCCTTGACATCCTCAACTGCCCATCCAGGCCCGCTGCTCCCTGCACCTCCCCAGCACCTTAGGATTCGCTCGCCAGAAAGTCGAGCATTTAGCAATTACTTTGCCATTTGAAGAACCTTGCTCGCAGTAGACTCTATTCCCCAAAACTGACTTCCTATTTCCTCTAAGTTTTGAGGGGCCAACACTTCATCCACCACTGCTCTAGCTAAAAACATAGCGAGATCTTCAACAACGACTGGATTATCTAGAGCAGTGTCATCTGCAGATTCTATCAGCATAATAAATCCATTCAGTAAATCATCTGCAGGGAAGCACAAAGATGACAACAAAACAGAAGCCATTTCTTTCTCCCTATTTTTTCTATCCATTGCTAGAGTTATTAATCTTTTAACAAAGATGGCATTCAATTCAGCAGAACTATTGTTGTTCTCTGATTCAAGACAATCACTAACCTCAGAAATGTCACCAGACAAGAAATATTCTTGACTAGTACATTCAGCCTTTGTCTTGAACATTTTTGTTGCACTCTCTTCTAAATGTTGTTTTCCTGGTGCTAATGAGAGTGACTTCAAAGATGAAGCACATAACCAACCCTCTGAAGCAGCCTTGGAAATTAAAGACTGCAATGTTGCTCGTGCATTTGGTATGTCGAGTGACAAGTCATCCACAGAATCTATCATCCGCCCAAACGCTTTTGTAATTTGACTTGTATTAATCAAACCTTCTTCAGCAACGTCTTTCAGCAAATCTAATAGCCGACCTTCAGCTTGCTGCTTTTCCATCGTCATTATTAGAGCACGTTTAATTATTTCGTGATGAAAGAAGGGAACATTCAAATCCTTTATGCATCTGCAAGCCTCTTTTTTGTCCCCACTCACTACATACTCAGCTAACAAATTGTTTATACTAGCCTTGACATCCTCGACTGTTCTATTCTTACTACCTCCCCATCGGCGCTCAACAATTTCTGCATGAAGAGGGGCTGCTAGATATCCCTTTTCAGCTCTTTTCAACACGTCAACTCCCTTAGAATCTACAGGTAAAGAGCCCATTTGTTTTCTTAAAAATGCAGGTGGGAGAATGTCATCAACCACAGCTCTAGCTATAAACAATGCAAGAACATCAACAGTGTAAGGTATATCTACGATCAAGTCATCTGCAGATTCCACCAATGTACTAAACCCTTAATGAACTTGTGAAGGATCAATTACATCGGCGTAAAGAGCAGATAAAAGGACAGCAGCCATTTCCTTCTCTTTGTCATACCTGTCCATTGCCATAGAAATAAGTTTCTTTACAAAATAATAATTATATCCAGGCATTCCAATTTCTCTCAATTCATTGGCAGTTGAGACGGCGTCATCCGTTGCAAAGTATTCCTCTACAATTATGGTAGCCTTCTTTTTGTACTCTTCAAATTCTACTGTCAATTTTTTCCCAGTTCTGTGATCATATTCCTACAACAAAGAATATGAACTTAGCACCAGCATTACAGTAACAACCTTCCAATTCTTTGAATCTTTTCTATTGCCAAAAAGGTGGCATGGAAATGAAATTCATGGATTAGGGAAAAGAAAGGGTGATTCTTTTTATTTAAGTACCTCATTGCTATCATAGTTTGGGTCATTGGGATCAATAGGATAATTGTAATTTGTATCAAGCAGTCCTCCCCATGTACCTTTACCCCCAGACCCACCTGCAAGAAAAACAATAATTATCAGAAGATCAAGGTAGAAGTCACCTCTAGCAGCACAATCAAAGAATATTTAATCAAAAGCGAGGTCTCACCTTTTTTGGGGCGCCCATCAATTGGAGAATGCGAATGTCTTTCATTCTTGAAGGGGCTCCCCTTCCTTGGACTTCCAATGCTCATGACAAATTGTCCATGTGCCTTCGGGGACCTTGATGACTTTGGTGATCTTGTTGACATTGGAGATTTAGTATAGATCTGCAATGAAGAAACAGCTAATGGTTTTATAGTCTCTGATGTACGTTGTGCTTGTGCAAGTTCTCCATGTTCATTTGATACAAAACCATCACCTAACTCCATCACCTTACGATTCTACTCGGCATTCCAAACACTGACCTGAAGACAAATTTTAAGACCACAAATATGTCTGAACTATGCTAAAAGACTCCCTGGCCAAAGGAATCCCATCTCACCCTTGACATATTCAGTATTATCATGGCCTCTGAATCTGACTTTGTGAAAAAAATACAACGGGGATTTCGCCAGGAAGACAGTGCGCGCCGGCGATCAGAGTATGGTAGCTTAGCTGAAGTAATTGTTGATAAAAAGGTTAAAAGAAGAAGAAGAAGAAGAAGAAGAAGCGAGAAATAAAAGTTAGTGAGGAAGAAAATGTTAGCAAAGAACACGGATCCAAAAAGCTCTCATCCTGAAACCGCCTTTTGTTTTGCCTTCTGAAACGGGAATATTGAAAATCCCGAGAAACTCGTTGATCTAATAACTTAACTTTAAAACACTATCATAAGTACAGTTTTTTGTTTCTATTTATGGCATTTTTATTGATTTCAGAAACTTTTCAACAATAATAGCAATTAATAATAAAATATTAAAAAAATTCTTAAACTTTGTTGGTTTGTAAGAACAAAGGGAGGAAGTAGATATTTATATGACTGTGTGTTCGTGTTCAAAAATTTGTGAGGATTTTGAAGTTTATTATATATATATATATATATATATATATATATATATAGAAGTGTTTATCAAGTAAAATTTCAATTTCCTTATTTTTACAAGTTTGTTTATAAAATTATTTACTTTGTCAGCCACAAATTAACTTCGATTTAGAATTGTGAGGATCGTTAAGTGAAAAGTGGATTAGCGTTGGAGCTTCTATTATGCATGAATTTTATATTTTAATATTAAATAAATCAATATTAAAAAGTGAAAAAAGTTTATTTAAGCAATAAATGAATAAATTATCAATAAAACAAAAAATTCAATTTGAAAAAAATTTCAATTTATGCTTGAACAAGATGATGATAATAATAATAATAATAATAGTTACAACTCATTCCTTCAACATTGGAGTTTTTCTTTTTGAAAGAATATAATTTAGAAAAATTTTAATATATATTGTATTCATCAAGTTAGATTATAAATTAATTAATTATATTTAATAATGTTTTACTTTATAGATAATTGTTTGTAATTTCTTAAAATTGTTATTTAAAGTATATAAAAATTGTTTATCAACTAATTCATAATATGATGTAATAAATTCAAATCATGAAGAATTTCTCCATAATTTGACTGTTCTATTTTTTTTTTTTTGAAATAAAATGGTAATTCTCATTAATGTAACACACACACACATATATATAACCAAAATAAAAATCAGCTGATATGTTGATGTGACAAAATTGCTTTGAGTTTGGTTTTGTTTAAGTTATATGGCAAAAAACTTATTTATTTATTTATTCATTCATTCATTAATTAATTTATTTATTGATTTGTAATGTCTTTGGTTCATTAACATACTTTTATTTAAGTAACTTCTTAGAGCATCTCCAATGGTGCGCTTAAAATAAAAAAATATTTTAAGTAATAAAGAAGATTTTAAAAACTTTTAAATATGCAGAGTAAATAAATTTATTTAAGTCCAATGGACTCTTTATATTTCAGTATTTATTTTATTTTATCTTATAAAAACATTTAATGTTAATTTGTGGAAAGAGAGAAAAAAAATTTTCTAAAAAAGAAAACCAATAAAAAATAAGATATCAATTATTGATATGTATGAAAAACTGAATTGCATTAATTACATTTTGGATAAAATAAATTTTGCTCTCTACATGTAAATAATCAAACTCACTCATTAATCTATAATTAGAGATATAAAGTGAATTGAAGTCTTATTTTCTTCAATCACTTTTTATAATAAAAAAGTTTAAGTTGAATAAAAAGTGAATTGAAGATGTTTTTAGTGCATTAATTCTTGTAAATATAACCACATTTTTAAAAACAAATTACTATTTGGTTTGTATATTAATACTTGGATTTCATGATAAATGTTAATTAATTATCTTTTAATATGATATTCATTAGTTGCGAAATATTTTTTTAACAAAGTGAAATAATTTGATTTTATTTTGAATAGTCAAGTTTAAATTAATTGATATATTTATTTTCTTTGAATTCATAGGAAATAAATAATTTATTTAAATTTTAGCAATTATAATTATAAATGAATTTTATATAAATTTAATGAGAATATAATATTTGAAATGATAACTTATTAGATTTACATATTAAATGAACTAAATATTTTTATTAATTAATATGATGAGTGTTTGTCATTTATCAAGTTCATCATAAAAATTATTTATGACGAATGTTTATTATTTGTTAAATTAATATTAATAAATAAGTGACTAACAACTCTATACTATTATTATTGTATTATATTAATTATTTAAAAACTATTAATTAAAAATAAAATATATAAAAGAAATAAAATATATACAATGAAAGAAAAATATTTTAAAGAAATACAAAATTAATTATTTATGTAAATTAAATAATAAAAATATAAAATAATTTAAATATATTAATTTTAAAATTCTTTGTTTAGATATTTTATATTTAAAATAAAAATTAGATAACAATTTTTAATTATTTTATAAAAAATTTTACACTATAATTCGCTCAACACACGAGTTTGTACTAGTTGAAAATATAACTCAGAAAACAAGGAGCCATATCCTCCCAAAAAATACAATCTGGCATAATTTGACTGAAATATTACATAAAAATGAAAAATGAAATGAAAAACATGAAAATGAAAATAACGAAACTGTATTTATCAAAAATATAGAAAACGAAAACATAAGAGAAATACAAAAATATTAAAAATATAAGTTAACTATATAAATATTAAAAATATAAAGAAATTTATAAATACTAATATTGTATATAAATATTTAATAATATTATTTATTTCAAACATAATTTATTACAAATAAATAGTAAAAGTAAAAAATTAAGAAAAAAAGCAAATCAAGTTTTCCACAACAAAGAAAAATATGTCTACAATTTCTTAATAATAATTAATCTTAAATAGTTTATAAATTTGACAACTTTTAAATTTTATTTTGATATAATTTTCTTATTTAAAAATTTAATGATTTTTAATTTTTATTTTAATATTAATTTCTTATTGAAGAATTTAATAAATCCTTTTATTTTTAATTGATTATAAAATATTTTTTTTCTTTTTTCTTCATTTAGAAAATACGTTTTTGATTTGAAAAATGAATTTTTAATTTTACTATATTATATAAATGTGCCATAAACATTTCGGAGAAAGTTTCGTGAACGTTTCCAAAATCGGAAAACGTTAAGCTCGTGAAAACTATTCCAAACGACGTCGAATAAAATTAGACAACCATACAGTCGCGCTCCTCTTCTTCCACGGGCAAACCAAGGGCCGACCACCACCTCGACCGCCTCCTAAATCAGTCCACCATGTCGCCAGTAGAAGAAGAGAAAGTAGTAACCAATTTAAAATCCGAAATAGCTTCTCTCAAGAACAGAGTAAAGGTATGACCTCTTCCGCTCTTTATACCTTCATTGTTACATTTGGTTGTAGAAGAAGCTAATTTGTACGTACGTAAACCAGGAATTAGAGTCTGAGAATGCTAAATTATCCGCTCGTCTCTCAAATTGTCACTGCAATAATAATGAGGTTTGAACTCGGTTTGTTTGTTCACTGGTCAAATCAATTTTCTGTTTCAGTTTTGATTTTCTTTTTAGTTTATTGGTGACGCAGGTGCAGTGTAACAAAGCTAGTTTGATGGAGGAGAGTAGTGGGGAAGTAAATCCTGGAGGGAACAATAACAGTTCCACTAAAAAGAAAATTCGAGGTTTCTTTTGAGCCTCTCATTTAATTTATTAGTGTTATAAACATTGGGTTTGTTTCAATTTTACTTGTGTTCATGATTCATGAGCAGGACTGTTAATTATATTTATACTGTAACTTTGGTGCTTGTTGCATTCATCAATTTCTACCACATGCTGATTAGATGAGCACTTTTGGTGCTTGATCTGAATATCTAATCTGCTTTGATTGCAGGTTATGACTTAAGCACACCTATGAATCACCATATGAGGAGATATGTTGCTCTAAAAGTTATGTATTTTGGTCAAAGGTACTCATTCTAACTTCATTACCAGGTTTATCCATTTATACTATTTTTTTCTTTTTCCTTCTTAAGTAGTTCTATGCAATCTCTTGTTACTTCATAGTGTATAGATGTTGAAACGTTAATGTTGTCTTGAATTTCATTTTGTTAACAACATGCTGAGATTGACAAATTTGGAAATAATTAGGATTGTAGTTTCATTTGTAATTTCATTTTTTAACACTATTATATTTATAAATTACAGCCATCCTTTTACTCATTACAATAACTGTGGAAATAATTTATACTTGTAATTATATATGTCATATCACATCACAGGTTTTATGGTTTTTCTTCAGAGGGACAGATGGAACCAACTGTTGAGGTGTGCTATTTTTTCCCTTTCCTTCTTGTAGAACTTTTAATTTGGCTCTGTTATGCAATTGATCTAATTTTTGTAATGAATAAATAGAAACAGTATAGATTCCTGCTTCTTCTTCTTCTTTTTTTCCATTCTATTTATTTTTTTCAAAATTTTTCAGTGCTTAGCTCAATAATAGATATGACCTTTTTCACTACTCAGCGAAGATTATGGGCTTTTGAAGTTATTTTCACTTTTTAGTCTGTTATTACATCAAGTTATTTTTTTTTCCCTAAAATTTGAGTTATCTTGCAGTCTGAGATTTTCAAAGCTCTTGAGAGGACAAGGCTTTTAATTGGTGACAAGAAGGAGATGAAATACTCGAGATGTGGTAGAACAGACAAAGGAGTTTCTGCTGTTGGGCAAGTAAGCATGACAGTGGATTAGGTTTATTCCATTAATAAGCTTTTCTGCATTTAGAAAAATAGCAACATATGAAGCAAAATAACTCAACTTTGCTGTTTTGTTGGCTAGAGTTATCTATGCATGTGCATGTCAGTTAATCATAGGACCATAATACCATTTTAAAGGTGGAGGAAGGTCGTGCTTTTTTTTCTTTTTTCAGGGAAGAAACAAATAACCTAACCTATTTCTTTTTATTTATGCTTTCATTTTGTTACTTTTTGCATCATACTGCTGTAGTGTATGTTACATGTCCTTCTCCCTACCATTTCAAATTGGCACAGTGAGATGGTGATCCTAAGTTCATAAGCCTACAATAAAAGAAAAAATCTTTAACTTGATGACATGGAAAATGTCTGATGCAGGTGATTGCTCTATTTTTAAGATCCAAACTCAAGGACATTGGCGCAATCAACAAAAATTCAGGGGACGCTGTTTCAGAAGAGCGTAATGGTCAGCCACATTATCCTTTTCTGGGAGATTCTAAACCCATTTTTGTACTTATTTGTAATTTCTCAACTGGTTAATGAGAGTTGATGTTTCTATTTTCAAATAGTACAATGATAATTCAGTACTCATATTTAGTGATGTAGTGGAAGGATATTGGGGCAATTGGTTCTCAACAATTAGGGCTTAGAATAGAGTTGATTGTGGTTGGAACAAAGAAAAAAAAAAGGTTTAAACAAGATCTCTTGAATAAAAATTCTGAATACAATTAATGATAATAATGTTGTGTCTAACATCTGTCCTATTTATAGGCTAAAATCCTTCTTGAATAAGGATAGAACATATGTTCATATTAGAACTAGGATTGGAATAGAAATCATAATAAAATTACGTTTTAACAAACTAATCCTACTAGAAATAGGAATTGACTTATTCTAACTAAGATTAATTAAAGTATAAAATTCTAGCTAAATTTCATCCAGTTATAAATATCCAATAAATTTTTGCTTTATAGTTTAAATATCATGTCGTTTGTTATCCCAGTTTTTAACCAGTTAAAGAATGAAATATGAGAGAGATAATTGGCAACATTTTTGCATCTGAAAATTCCTGCATGTTTGGCTTTTTGAAGTTTTTGAGTAATGCATTGATGTACAAGGAAAATCTTTGATACATGTACTTCTTGTTTCTGTTTGAGTCTGCTAATAAGTGTGTAATGACTAAGAATAATAATAAAAAAATGTAATGACTAAGAATAATAATAAAAAAAAATCTCACTTCATGTGATTCATATTATGCTCTAGAATCAATAAGATTGTACGATGAACTGAGGTTCCTGTTAAAGTGCTTACTCAAGTCATTGAACTTAACTATACTTTAGTTATAGTTAGTTTTAGTCTCATTGCTGAACAAATTCAAACATTTCTAAATTTTGTTTGAGTGGTCACTACTCAAGGACATTAGAATAGATTTTTGGTGAAATTTTATAAATAAAAGTTATCAACAGTTATATTGTGTCCATATTGCATATCTTAGACAAGCTTTTCTTCCTTTTCCCTTGTCTATTAAAATTCATGAACAAACTTGATCTTACTTGCAAAAAATAATGACGCAGACTTGAACAATAATTTGATCTTGATGTTAAAGTTCAGGTTTGAATAAATTTAAACAACCTTTGATTTAACTCGACTTGATTTTGGCATAACTCTTAGATTTTCTTGGGTAAAGAAAGTGTGCATTTTACATCACATAGAATTTGTACTGATCAAGTTGGATGAAGCCATTTTCTCAAATGAAACATGAATGCAATTTATTCAAATTCTTTGACTAACTCACAAATGTTATCATTCTCTTTCTTACTTGTTTTCCTTTTCCTTTTCCAGAAGAAGAAATTGATTATGTGAGAGTGCTGAATCGAGTCCTCCCAAGCGATATTCGAATTATAGGCTGGTGTCCTATTCCACATGATTTTAGTGCCAGGTTTTCCAAGTGTCGCTAGAAATTTTATTTTAAAGCTTCAAGTTCCTATTTTAGTTTTTATATTTGTTGGGTCAATGAGCTGTTTTGATTATGATGCAGGTTTAGCTGTCTGAGTAGGGAGTATAAATATTTCTTTTGGAGTGACAAGTTGAATATCTTGGTACGCATCTCTTTTCTCTCTCCCCCGGCCACCCCTTCCCACTTTATCATGAAGTTTACAGCAGTTGCCATGCTCACTATCTAGCAACAGGGAACATTACTCTCTCAGCATTCTGTGTTTTACCAGGCTATGGAGGGTGCAGCTGAGAAATTTATTGGCGAGCACGACTTCAGAAATTTCTGCAAGATGGATGCAGTGAATGTGCACAACTATAGGCGGCATATAAGCTCATTTGAAATTTCTCCTTGCAGTAAGAGGTATCAGAATGAGTTTATTCTCATATTATCTTTCCATTGGTCCAGCAATGCATGAATCAAGTTAACAGTTGTGGTATTGAAAGCAAATTGCAAATGTTTAACATATTCAATGAAGATTGGCAGTTGTGGTATTGAGCAGTCAAGACACATATTTGGTTGAATGTGCAACAACCATCAGTCTGGGTTTTATCTCAGGTGATAAAGTGGATCCTTGATTTGTGGGTTTTCAATTCAGTTCTGGTCAATCAAAAGTTGGAAGAGGAAGAGATACAACATTAGGCAAAAAAGAAAAACCAAAACGAATGACAAGTATACAACATTTATGAACTACCTGATCATTTCTTAGAGTCAGGATTGAACACTTCTTGTGTGAAGTTGCAGTAATGATGATAGGGTATGTTGGAGGATGAAGAGGAAACTAAGTAATAGGCCTTCTTGTTCCAGTTTAAATTCCGATATGTTATAAGGAAAATTTCTGTTCTTAAATTTTTTGTCGGAATTTATGCAACTTGATTTTTTTCCATGTACAGGTTTGAAGGAACTCAACTTTGTTCAATAAAAATTAAAGGTAGTGCTTTCCTGTGGCACCAAGTCCGGTGTATGGTTGCGGTGCTATTCATGATCGGCCAAGGTCTTGAATCACCTGATGTACGTACAGATGTCCTGATGAGTGTGTAGTTTACTTGATAATTACCTCTTTAAATTCAGAACTCAAAAGTATAGCATGTAGCCTCTAGTTTATATTTTCTTTTGATACAATGTCCATGAACAACTAAAATATAATGTCTGAGACACCTTGAGTACATGTTACTGATTAGTAATATCATGAAGTACATACATGTTAGAGCTGTACAAGTTTGCACATGTGCACTACATGAATCATTACTTGTTCTCCAAATCCTCCTTACAGTTCTAAAATTCTCCCACCATGCACGCAAATCTTACGAACATGATAGCTTTTTTATCACTATTTTCAGGTGGGGACCATTTGGAGGCAACACTCCCTGCTTGTTTGTATGCATTAGTAAGCATGATGATCCTCTAGGTGAGCTAGAAATTTATAACTAATAATCCTGATTGCTTGTTGCACTTGTTTATAAATTCAAGGGAATTTCTTCAGTTTGAATTCTTCCACATCAGGAAAAGTAGAAAAATTTTGTTAAGATTTAGTTAGAAGTCCCCAAGAAGCAACATTTTGATAGTTTTGGAGAATAGATACATTTCACAGAACTCATTTTCTTTGTGAAGAATTGATTGTGATATGAATGGAACTGAAGCACCCAAATGTACAGGTGATAGATGTGTTGCTGGACACTGATAGGACTCCAAGGAAACCTCAGTATCCCATGGCTCCAGAACTTCCACTGGTTCTTCATTCTTGTGAATTTGAAGGCCTCAATTTTACATGTTCATCAGGTACTAGAAGCATGAAAAGAAAATTTATTTGTATATTGCTTTTAAATTTACAAAATGTATTGAGCTTTGACACTTCATTCGGTTTTGTCCTGGGTTGTTCTGTGGCTAGGATATAACATGTAACTTCATTATCTGGATTTATTTATCTTCTATGTCCAGCAGAAAATTTGGATCATAATGCACCATTTTTTCAGAGAAACTTGTTTTCCATGGGCATGAAATGATACTGTTTCTGCTGGTATATAGCTCTTGTGGAACACGATATGAAGGGTTATTGTTTTCTGATTAATGACATACTGTTGACATTAGGTAAACTAGGGGACATTGTTTGGCGCATTGATCAAAGTCTTGGGCTTTGCATCAATAAAGGTGCAAGTTCAATCCTAAGAGCAGCCTTTTTATCAAAAAATATTGTATCATATAATTTTGTGTAAATTCTCTGCCCTAAGACTTCCCTTCAATGCGACAGAGACTGGGAAGTGTTTTGAGATGAAGCAAGCTCTATCTGTTGAAATTACCTTCTAATGGGAGCTCAATAGTAGAATTTTATGTTAACGATGTTTAGACGAACTGTGCAACTAAGAGTTCATCCTTCTAAACCCATGTGCTAGCAGACTGAGTAGTGATTTCAATTTCTATTTTGAATGATTCTTTAATTGGTGTGGCTTCATTTCTGATAGATGCTGGGCGAGCTCTACAGACTCACTTGGAGAATGAAAGTCAATTTTACCAACTCCATGCTGCTATCTTTCATGAGGCTCTGCTCAGCTGTTTGCCTTTGTCAAATGGTTCACAAGACTATTCACTCATCTCTTTTTGGAATTGTAGTAAGCCATTTGCTTTGGTTGAGTGATGAGACTTGTATGATTTTGACTTTCAGATAGGAGCTCATTTAAGAAAGCCTCCCATATTCCTCTCATGTCAAGGCCAACTGAGCGTAAGTTCTAACCTAATTACCAATGGACTTGGTTAATAAATGGTTGGTCTGTTTCATTGATTTATTATCATAGCAAGAGAGAAATCTAGTTAAATTATTTTGAATTACTTGATCTCAGATTACTTCATGATGTGCTTTTATATGTTGCGTGCATCTGTTGTGAAAAATATTTATTGCTCAGGTATTTGGGTTGTAAACGAAAGGCCATCATCCAGTGTTGAAGCGCAATAGTTTAGGAAAACTCTTTTTATACCTATCAACCCTTTTGCAACTGTTCTACAGTAGGAACTAGGCATTGAAAGGGGGGGTGGGGGGTGGGATTATTTCAAATCAAGTAAAAGTTCTACATGAATTAATTCTTTTAAACTGATTTTTTGAAGCGAAGTTCTTTTTCCTTAGATACTTTGGCTGATTGCCAACAAGTTAATCGCAGTATCCTGAGAGGGAGATTTAAACTCCCTTATCCATTGGTAATTTGTTTTAACTGATATTTATTCTATTATCTTTAGAACTTTAGTAATCTAATATTCTCATTATCTGAGGTCTCTGGTTGACTCATTAATGCTTGAAATTGTACCAGCATCATATGAAGAACGACGCACTAAACTGGAAAATCTGAAGTCCTGTGTCTGTTGACATATGAACTGAGTTGAAGTGTTTGATTTACTGTAAATTGCCTGTAGACATTTATCAATAGAGTTTTCATTTTCTATTAGAGTTTTGTTCTTGATAGCCCATCTGGGAATATTGTTTTATGAAATGAAAAATGAACCCTTGATCCTTGTTAGCATGTACGTGTCTATATACATATGCACTATTAATTGTTTTTTAATGCGATTCTGATTTCTTTTCAATTTCATCACCTATTTTCTCGGTTTCAATTTTTAATTCTTTCTGGCTGATGATAGGAAAGAAGTGATTAACAGTGTAGAATCTTATTGCTGAACGGAAATAACATTGTAATCAAATATAAGAATTGCACAAAACTGTATGTTGCTGGAAATTGAAGGAAACAAAGTAAAATCTTCTCATACAGATAATGATGCAGGATGGTTAGTTGCATCAGAACATCTCCTGGTTTGAGTTCTGAGCAAAGGTTGTACCGAGATTAGCCTAAAATTTGATTCTCCATTTGTGTAATCTTACCAGGCTTTTAAATTGTGATGCCTTTGCCTAAGAAAGGTGGAAGATCAAAATCAAAGTTTCACAATGAAATCACAATTTGGAATTCTGTATTTTAGTAATTGATGTAGAAGTTTATGAAAGTTGAAGAAAAAAAAATCTCCCCCTTCTGTATAATTCAAAATTTTGAAAAGGACAGTAGGAGAAATAAATATATCAGTATCAGGTGAGAAAATATAATCTAAATCTAATAAGTAGGTCCCACGACTGCGGTACCTAATTAGATCCAAAATTTAGTCACCTATTTCCTTCCATTAGCTGCATATAAGCAACGATTTGCTACCTAAAGCAGTGTTTAAGATAAAATGAGGCCTAATGTCATATCATTGGATCGACTACTGTGGGTCCACATTAGCAACCCATAAACCATATCTGATAACCCAATGCCTTCCAACTCCCAACCGTTTTTGCTTTGGTATTTAAATTGTTGTGCCTTCAAATAAACTCAATGTCTACCGCAGATGCGGCAAAGGTAGGAACTAGAAAGGGCCCCTTGGTAACATGCACCACAACTCATCACTACTCAACTTTATTCAAATTTATCTTCTATGCGAATGATTGCTATTATATAATGACCCACCAAAAAAATTAGAGCACCAGTGGAAAAAAAGGAATGGATTTTTGTAACATCAAGTCACAATGATCACAACATATCATACTCTATTTGAAAAGTTGTGTTGTGTTTGTTATTGTAATAATTAGCAGGACGAGCAAAAACTAGATTGAATCAAAAAAATCGATTAATTGAGTTTGTTCTGTTCGATTTGGTTTGTTCTTTTAATAAAATCAGTTTGGTTTAATTTTAATTTCAAAAAAATTTTGACTTTCAGTTCGGTTTTTTAGATAAAAAAATTGAAAAAACTGAATTAATTAAAATTATTAACAAATCAAACCAATTTGAATCGAATTAGATTTAAACTACATACCATTTAATCAAATTGAACAAAATCAAATTTTTATAGGTTTGATTTCGATTTGGTTTATAAACATATAAATTCCAGTTTAATTAATTTAGTTAATTTGATTTTTCTAAAAATTTTGATCTGATTCGATTTTAAATATATAAAATTTGTCTTATTTAATTTTAGTAACACCGAACTGATCATTTGTTCAACCCTAATAATTAGTTTTGATTTTCAATTTCCACCACCTTTAAACCAATAAATTATATTATTTTTGCTTTATTTCATCTATAATATTTTGTTTTGTTTTTTTATCATAGTTATATTGTGAGTTACACAATAGAAATAAAAATGACATTTTGTTCATTCTTCACCATACAACATATTGATGATAAAAAAAAAAATATAAATTTTATTTTGTCTTTTTCAATTTAAAATTAACAGTTTTGTGAAATTCAAATTTCTTTATTCAATTTTAATCTAACATATATCAATGATGTTTTGTATTAAATATTTTTTAACAAGTGTTATGTACTAATCTCTTAAAGAATTATATTTCTTATATGTAGGTTGCAGTATATTTCTCTAAATTACAAAAAAAAAAATATATAATTTTCTATTTATTTTAAGAAAATAATAATAAGATATAAATTTTGATATTCAAATATCAATGTCAAATAAATCTTATATTTGTAAAATAATTATCTTGAATTGATCTCTAATCTTAATTTTATTATTTTAAATTTTATTAAATCTTTTATAGCTTATAACTGATTATAATGTTTATGAAAATTATATAAAATAAAATTCATTAAAAAAAGAAAATTTAATGACTCATAATTTTTAATTTTAGATTTTTTCAAAATTTTTTGAAAAACTCTTGATATTTCATCATTTTATCAATAAATCTATAAGAAATGGGTATTTTATTTTACTTATCACGATTTTTTAATATATTTAGTTGAATTTTTTTGACACGAATGTATTTAATGAATTAATATTAAAGAATTATATATGAATAATTTAAATTTTCATAGTCATACAAATTCGAACGATATCTCGATATTTCAGCTCATTTCATTGTAGAATGCAGCGGGAAGCAACCCAAAGAAAAAGGAATAGGAGGAGTTGGGGCTCATAAGAACAGTAGTAGTGGTTCCCGCGAGGGAAACTCGGATCAAACAACGCGCCTCTCCCTCTCGCTCTGTCTCTCTCTCTTTTTGGTTTTTGAAACCAATCGTCACGCACTCCTGTGTTTTATTTGGCGAAGGAAAAAGAAAGGGAAGTGATGGAAGCAGCGATGGGATTGATGAGAAGAATACATCCAAAGCAATCGGAGACGGCTCTCTCCGCTCTCCTCTCGCTCCTTCCTCACCACTCCTCCGATCTCCTCTCTCAAGTCGATCAGCCGCTTCAGGTTTCATTTTTCATTTGTTTTGCCATGCAATTTCAATTTGGTGAATGTTTGTGTGTTTGGTTTGATAATTTTTCCTATTTAGTTGAAAAATTCGGAAAGGGTTGATGTGTGTGCGTTAAGAACTGCAAGAAAGGAAACACTGTATGTGTATTTCTGTGTAGAAAGCTTAATAATACAAAAAAAAAAAAAAGTAAAAATGAGGAAAAAGGTTCTATTGGACGAGATTTCACCTGAATAAAACTTTGTAATTGGAGCTTCTTTCTTTTGCTCCAAATTTTTAGCCTAAAAATTGGACTGTCAGATTTGCTCCCTGGGGGTATTGAGTACAGGAATCTCCAGTTCTACTATATTTCTATTTTAAAATTCGTATACATTCACATTTTTGTGATATTAATCTGAAACACGTTGATATGAATTTAATTTTATTTCTATTGAAATCCATATCGGCAAATAAAAGTTTGTTGTTGGTTTTTGTACTGGAAAACAAGTGTACAGAGTCTTTATTGGAGCCAGAGATTCTGGTTTGTTCTTTTTAAATGTTTTTATGCAGTGTTGTCAAAGATATCTTTTTAAGTTATAGATGTTTTCAATTGGGAAAACAGGTCTTAAGTGATGTTGATAGTGGAAAGGAGTTCATATTATGTGAATACAACAGAGATGCAGACTCTTATCGGTAAGCACTTCACTGTTTCTTTATGTGTTTTTTCTTTTTTTGGTTGGGGGGTTGTTATGGACTTATGTTTATAGCATGATAGACTAAGCACATGTACAATGCCTAGAAGGTTCTCAACTTATGGAGATTCTTTTGTCATTTGAAAGATGGTTTGGTTGCTTCTAGAATTTTTATGTTTTATCCCAGAAATCATATGAAATTACTCTCTGGATTTTCAATGAAAAATGCACATTGCTTATCTTATTGTCCCTGGCACTCACATGACCATATTTTTCTTTGCACTTGGATCCTTTATAGCTTATATTACTCTCTGAGTCTGTGTATTATACCTTATGTTTTTCTAAGGTTGGTCATATGGCGTATATTTTCCATTGTGTAGGGTCGTTATTTCATTTAAATCATAGGATAATGATTTTGTGTCCGCAAATGAACATGTGTTTCTCAAATAGAAATTTATCTTAAGTTGTGAATATTTTGCCTTCTTCCTATAGGTCACCTTGGTCAAATAAATATCATCCATTGCTGGAAGATGCGCCCTACCCATCGACCAAGTTAAGGAAACTTGAAATTGAAGCGAATGATGTCTTTGCCATCTATCGTGACCAGTGAGGTCCTTTACTTACCTCGTCTTTGTGTCAATTTTTTGGTTCAGTGATATCGAAGATTGCTATAGATTTCATTTTTCCTATTGACTTTTTTTTTTTAAGTGATGGCTTTTATATTTTTTACAATGATTTTGTTCTAGAGGAAAATCCTATGGATCCCTTTTTCCATGGACTGTTGCTATTTTTCATTTGGTGGTCTTGGAATAGAATAGAATCACTTCTGCCCATTTCAGTTAACTATTTTTCAAATGGATACTTCTGCTTCTTAGTCTAGTGAAGTTTTTTCTGTGAGTCATTTTCATTTCTATAGATGATGTTCAAAGGTTTAGCAGTTTTCAGTTAACTGCTTTTCAAATGGATACTTCTACTTCTTAGTCTTGTAAAGTTTTTTCTGTGAGTCATTGTCATTTCTATAGATGATGTCCAAAGGTTTAGCAGTCTGATCAACTCGTAAGCTGGTAGGTATTATGAAGGCGGCATCTCGTCTGTTTACATGTGGGAAGATGATAATGAAGGTTTTGTGGCGTGCTTTTTGATAAAGAAAGGTAAGCATTTCTGCCTAATTTAGGAGTTAGAAAACAGTGTGTTAAAGCTGACTGAATTGCTGTTACCTTTGAGGTTTAAGATGGCTCAAAGACGGGGCAGGGCAGAAGAGGTTACCTGCAGGAGGGAGCATGGGATGCCATTCATGTGATTGAGGTAAGCTCCTTCCAGGGACTGCAAACTTCATGAATAAAATCTCCACTTTCTCTGTCTTTTTTCCAATTTTTCACTACATGTAAATTATATTGTACATTTTCTATGAATGCTGGAACTTAGGTGGGGCCAGAAGAGGAAGGAACAGCCCATTATTGCTTGACAAGTACTGTTATGCTGTCTTTGACTACAAATGATGAGTCATCTGGCACATTCAATCTCTCAGGGTCTATTCGAAGACAGGTACATTGCATGTTATATATATATATATATATATATATATATATTGCCTCCTAGCCCCAGCCCCTCTCTCTATTTAGAAGAGAAAATTTTGCTTGTTGGGTGTTGATCAGGTCACTATATCTTATTGGAAACTCTTCCCCAATCAAGTTGCAGAGAAGAAACAATATTGGGAAAGGAACATCATGAGGAATACATATTTTGCTTTTGAGTGCTAATTTTAACTCTATTTGTTTAGTTCACGAAAGTTAGGTTTAGGAAATGGCATTTTTTCTCCATTCTACCGATTTAATTTTAATGAGCATAAGGTGTTCGGATGGAAATTACCCTCTGTATTTCTTGTGAGCAATAGTTTAAGAAATGTCATTTTTTCTCCATTGTACCCATTTAATTTTAATGAGCAAAAGGTGTTCAGATGGAAAGTACTCTCTGCGTTACTTGTGAGCAATAGACATCGACATGTTCCCATTCAAGTTTATTTTTTGTTACTTTATCAATGACTTAGGTGATAAATTTTATTTTTCTTGATTCAAACCAAATTTTCTTTCCTAGTTTAATTGGTCTGTTTAATATAGATTAATCATTTGTGACACTGATCGTGGAACTTAGGAGCATCAGATTTCACGTGCCATTTCTGCAGTTTTCTTTATAGCAGTCATTGTCCAAATTGTATATTTGATTAATGGGAAATGCAAATGGAAGGGCAAAGAACATGATTAAAAATGATTCAAAGTTCTTAATGTAAAAGAGCTGTTCCTTCTCTTGCAAGAAACTAATGTAGGCTGTTGAGATGGTGAAGTAGCAATATGGCATCCATTTATAGCTTTTAGTGATGACAATGAGCCAGGAAATTCAACTATATCGTGTGGACGTCATGCATGATTCAATTCAGTGGCTGATTTGCCATTTTGTATTTTGTAGATGAACATGGACCTCTCAGTTGCAGATGGTCATCTTTGTAACATGGGAAGGATGATAGAAGAAATGGAGGGTAAGCTCCGGAACTCACTAGATCAGGTATGTGGCTCTTATCATTTATTTCTATAGTGTTCCAATATTTTAAGATTTCCAACTAGTTTTCAGTTATGGTCAATTGGCCATTGGGCTTGTAGCCAAACTTCTATTCTTTCCTTTAAATAAATTCATGAAAGAGCAGCAATTACAACAATCATGAGTCATTAGGATGTCAAGATGAGTTACTTGGTGTCTCACCACCAATTAATCTTGTTACAGGTTTATTTTGGGAAAACAAAAGAGATGGTTTGTACTTTACGACCCCCATCTGAAATTGTGATAAGACTGCCAAGCAGCTGACATATTATGAATGAGAACTGAAGATACAATCATTGGCCTCAGAAATGGGCATAACAGCGTGATTACTGCCTTGCTGGAAGATATCTGTAGATTTCTCCTCTTTGCCTTTTTATCCTTGAGATCATCATTTGTAAAACTTGTGCGCAGTTTGCTTTTTCATTGTAAACTGAGGTTGTTCCTCTTGCACAGCAGAGATCCTTTGTCTTTTCGCTAATACATAATTTGTACCAGTTTTCACTTATGGTTTTTGATGTTTTCTGGAGTGACTCTGTATTGTTCCTTTATTTAGCTGGCAGCTTGCAGTCTTTCTTTTTTCTTTGACCATCCATCACCCCTTTGAAATCTACTTTCCATTCAATGTCTGCGGCGAACTGACTCCCATTATGAAGCTTGCCATGTGTACAGATTGAATCGTGGAAAGTGCTATCATGCCCAAACTGTATTGCAAATAAATTGGATTGACGTCTTGATTTTGTTTATGGGCCGCTCAATCCCTGATGTTAAATTTCTCGAGTTTGGGTTGGCTTCTTTCGTGTGAAGGTTAGATTCGGATTCGGGTTGCCGTTAACCAGAGATTAAGCCGTTCTTTTACTTCTCATAGTGGGAGATCAGGTGGAGTCCTTGAGACCGAATTGGTTTGGGTCGAATTGGAATCTGATAGTTGGTCTGTTCAGAACCAGTCTGGAGCTTTGAAAGACTGGCTTGGTCTCGGTTCATTGGGCGGAGCTACCTTCTTCAAAATAAGTCACTGTTTTTAATTTTTTTTAATGCTTTTTTTTTAAAAAAAATCTTTGACTTAATTCTATATAATTAAATTGGGTATATTTTTGCTGCTTTCAATTTTCCTCAACTTTGACATCCAATAGGTGCGAGTGCAAGTTTCCCAACTTTTATATCAATAGTATGCGAGTGCAAGTTTCCCAACTTTTATATTGGTACTATTCTATTCATTTGATTCATCAGAAATATGTTCAATTTTATGTGCATTTTGAGTATTTTTAAGATGGCGATGTACTCCTGAATCAGAAAACTCAGTGGATTGTGGAAGATCAATCCAGCTCAAGGCATCACACTATAACTCCCCCTAAGGTCTAGAGGTGGATCAATCCACCTCTTCCATGAGCTCCCCCTAAGGTCTAGAGGTGGATTGATCCATCAAGAGAAAAAAAAATTCTATTTCGGATAAGGTAATATCCTTGCTAACATACATATGGCGAGTATAGGGATGGTAACACCTACTACCTTTTGGTGAGTATAGGAGCCAAGGAGCACACAGCGTATTGCACCAGGATCAAGTTTGCTGCGTTGGTCCTTTTGGAGATGAACATATGCTACACGCTCAAAAACTCATGGATCTAAGTTTGATAAGGATGGAATCTATACATGTTTAGCAAAGGCCTCTAGGGAAGTACAAAAAGAGAGCTTGTGACGGCATCCGATTCATGAGGTAAGCAGCATAGATAATTGCATCATCCCAATAATTCTAAAGAATATTAACACTAATAAGAAGAGCTGTGGTGGTTTCAAGTATACGCCTAATCTTTCGCTTTGCAACCCTATTTTATTATAGGGTGCAACGGCAAGTAGTTTCATGGAGAATACCTTTGTCTCAAAAGAATTTTGAGAGTTCAGAGTTAAGATATTCTCCGCCATTGTCTGAGCAAACAATTTTAATAGGGAGAGAATATTGGGTGCAAACCATGTGGTAATATATTAGAAATACGATACAATCACCACTCTTATGCTGCTTAGTGTATAGTTAAGTCATTGGAGTGTAGTCACCCATAAAGGTACTAAACCATCGAATTCCAGATTGAGTAGTGATCGGATCAGGACCCTACACATTAGAGTGAATTAACTCAAATGGGATTGTTCTCTTATTAAGACTTAAAAGTATATGGAGTATGATGGCTCTTAATCAAAATGCAAACATTACATTTTAGAGAAGATACTAAAACATCACAAAACAAAAGATTGGAACAACTTTTTTAAATAACCAAAGAAGGCGATGCCACAATCAAATATTCTTCTAGTTGTTATTCCGACTCTGAACTTGGTGAACATGACCTGAAGTAACATCATCCACATAGTACAAATCCCTTCTTTTAGTACCACACCCAATGATCGACTGAGTCTGAATATCCTGAAGCAAGCAAAAAAGTAGAAAACATTAGTACAAAATCTAATTGCTTAGTAATTTGACTAACTGATTGTAAGTGATTTGATAATGCAGGAACAAGTAAGCAATTATATAGTGAAAGAGTGTGGGTAAGAGCTATAGATCCTACTCCAATGATTGGGGTGGATTCTCCATTTGTAGTCAAAACACTACTCTTGGAAGTAGAAGCCATGTATTGGAAGAGAGTTTTGTTGTTAGCCATGTGTTCTATGATTCAATTTGTATCTTGAGTAGTAAACGCAGAAAAAATCATGTCTATTTTGCTTGAGTTAGTAGTGAAATCATCCAAGGATATGCGGATGATTAAAGGGAGAATTTCACTGGCGTTAGTTTGTTTGTTTTGGCTTGTTGCAATAGCAGCTACACCAGGGATACCATCAGTTGCATTTGCCACTTTTGTTTGGGCTGAATGTTTGTTATCGTTTTGTGCCTTATTCTGCCTTCATTTTTCTAGAAATCAATCAGGATAGCCATGAATCTCAAAACAAGTTTCTTGGGTGCGGTGATTCTCATTACAATGGCTGCAATGCAACTTTATCTTTTCAGCTTCCTCAACAACGCTGAGAGTACGGGAGTTAGATGATGTTGCTTTAGAGATCATTGCCATGTATTCACCAATCATTTTTTCTGAGCATGGTGACTTGTCGTTGAGCCTCTCATCGAACAGTATTGAAGCATTTCTCAATACATGGAATAGGTTTCATTTGGATAAGATCACTTCTAACAGAATCAAACACATCATCCTCCTGCGAGAAAGTCACATTTTTAATTTCTTCTTGTCTAATCCGAAGATCTGTGGCACATACCATCTTGATTGGATGTCATTTATCAATCTGTTGCCATACACTATTTAACTCAACATAATAAAAATTTACTAGCCATGCATTCGGCCTTGTCCTCGTAGCTTTGCAACGCAGTTCATAATATTAAGATTGGCCCCATCGTAGAAAGTTTGGATGACATTATCCTAGATTTTCTTGGCTATGTGGGTAGATCAATAAACAAGCCAAGAACATGTGGTTCTATGGTTTTCAACAACCATCCTCGATACACCACTTTGAATAGCCAGAAGTTTCTGCTCCCACCTTTGGTGTCTGTGCATTCAAGTGCCCAATTTTATTTAGTCATGTAATTTTGAAGTTTGTATCATTTAACTTAAAGCCAAATGGTAAACTATTGAGGTTGGGATTTGATTTATGATGGTAATAGCAATATTTTCTTCAGCTATAGTTGGTCCCTTTTTTCAAGACTGACCACAAGGAAGAAGGAATGGTTAAGGTTTATGGAGGAGATTTGAGGTATGCTTTGATACCATGTTAACTTCTAAGATCTAATGAAAATTAGTTTTCTGTGTATTCTTCTCTCTTGGAGGAAGCATTTACATAGGCATAAATACGCAATTATTATAGTATTCCTATATTAAAGGAATGGATCAAGGCATGTCAATCAAGAATCCTAAATGTACTTCTTTCTATACATATCTCCTATAATTTTATTAATCATAATAAATTCTTATAGTCACTTTGACACCTGTATGTGTTTATTATTTGAATTGAGTTATGAGCCATCAGCAACTTACCTCTCATATATTATGACAAAAATGAAAAGTCTACGCAAAAATTTACAATTCAAATATAATTAAGAATTATAATCTTGAAATAAAATGATTGAATAGTGTTATTGTTATTATAACATCGTAAAATTAATGTCAAAGAAACTAACAGTTTTAATATGATTTAGTGTAAGTTTACTCCATAAAATAACTTCACCATAAAATCAATAAATATAATTACTAATTAATTCTTTACACTCACAAATCATTAATCAATTACACTCATAATTTAACTTCACAAAATGACTCAACAAATATAAATTATAAACTTTTGACCATTTTATTTATCGCACCACACAACACCTCAGGCCAAGCCAAAACTTTGGCTTTCCCACACATTAGTTTCATGGCTCATACCTTAAGATTAGAATCCGACATGTAAACAAATGCAAGTTACATTTGGAACTTTTTCCTCATGAAATTTGATGTTCTTTTTATTATTTCATTTTTTAATTCCTTTTAAAACTTTACATAACAAATCTTTATCCCCAAGTCAAAAAGAATTAATTTTTACAACTTTCGTAAAGACTAATTTTCACTTGGGTATTTTACACTTGTAATTGTAGAGTTTACCGATTGCTTCAAAATGCTTATATCCAATCAATGTATTATCAATTATTTTATAAAGATTTTTCAATCCAAATCTTTCACCTTTCTTGATCACGGGAGTACCACGACTAACTCCTATGATTGCACCTCGAATAGAATATCTACAACCTAATAAATCTAATTTATCTAAGAAAATTAATTTAACATTTCTTACATCACTCAAAGTCTTAACATTATCATCATGTGCTTCAATCTTTACCTTATCAATACCGTCAACATCATTCCTCTCACTATATTGATTAACACTGCTACTTCTCCTTTATTTTCTTCAAAGAAATCATATTTTTATCGATAAATAGAATCTATTAACCACTCATCATGTAAGAGATCATTTACCTCTTTCTTACCATTATCAACCACATCAGTATTTTTGGGCTTCACATTCATATTCTCTATCTTTATAATCTTTAATTGTCATTCCAACTGTTTCATTCGTTTCATAATTTTTCTTGAATTATTTGAATTTCATAAGGTTTTCTTTTATATTTTTATGAGTGTATTAAATATGTCCTATCTGATCACATTAGTAGCATTTTCTCTTTAAATTGCTCATTTGTGGTCTTGAAATTGATTTATTTTTTCCTCTATAATAATTTTCATGTAAGTTACTTTTATCACGATTACAACTTGTAATAAAAAGGGTCAACCATTATCATTATTACGTGGATTTTTAAATTTCTCATGCTTCAAAATAGCAATGGTAATATCCTTTACTATCAGTATAGTTTTTTTTTTTTTTTTCAATAGTCAATATTGTTACTAATCTCTTAGAAGATGGTGGAAGAGAATACAAGAATAACAAACTTTTACCTTCAATTTTTACATTCAAGATAGGTGATTGAGTAATTAATTTATTGAATATATTAAGATGGTCTCTAATATTATACTTTTATTCATCTTTAATCGATATAGTTGCTTCTTTAAAATACAATTGATTTATGAGTGAAGCATATACAACTTTTTTAATTTCTTCCATAAATTAATAGGTTTAATCTCATTCAATACATGATGTTTCACATCCAAAGCTAAAGTCAAGTGAATTATATTTATCACTTTTTATTGAAATTCCTCCCAATCATTATTCTTTGCAATTACTAAACGCTTTTAACTAATCCTTATTGCATAAGGATATCCTTCACAATATCTTGCCATATGCTAAAATTATTTTTGCATCAAATGGCGTTGACCTCTAATATTGATCTCATCATACTAGTAATCTTTGACATAAAAAAATCATGGCTTTAATACCATTTATTATGATAAACTAAAAAATCAACATCGAAAAAAACACAATTTTAATGTGATTCAACATAAACTTATTCCATAAAATAATTTCACTATAAATTTAATAAGTATATTAATTAATTAATTCCTTATGCTCATAACTTTTTAACCCAATTATACCCATAATTTAACTTCATAAAACGACTCAACAAATATACACATTCTCGACTACATCTACCGTAGTACACAACACCTCAAGCCATGCCAAAACTTTACTTTCCTACACAACACTTTCGTGCCTCACACTCAAAACAAGGAGTAACCCTCCTTTTTAGAGGCATAAAATTAAAGTCCGCCACATAAATAAATGCAAGCCATGCTTAGACTTTTTTTCCTGATGAATTTGGTTTTTTTTTTATTATTTTCTTTTTTAGTTTCATTTAGATTTGGCGTGACAATTATAATTGTAATCAAGTTGGATTTAGAGTGTAATAGTCCTGCGGAACATTAATAATGAGTTAACTGGATTAGACTCCTTAAAATTTAATCACTTACATAGTGTTTGATTTAGTTCTACCTTAAAATTATTTTCATTTGCAAATGATTTTTTTTATAAATAAAATTATACATTTGATGCATTGTAAAATAAAAATAGAATTCATTTGAAATAAACTAAATTTTTAAGTGTAAAATTTAATAAAATATTTTATTTTTATAAAAATATTGGTTGCATTATTTTTCAAATGTTTAAAAATATAAAAAAATAAAAAGAGAGAGAAGAACAAAAGAATGGAGAGAGAATAAAAAAAAAAGCAGGAAAAGTAAAAGAAAAAGGAAAGAGAAAGAAGAAACACATTTTTAACTAAAGATATTTTATCATAATAAAAAAATTTATAATTTTGGAATTTATTTGTAAATTTTACCAAATTTGATTGAATTCAATTTTAAAACTTTCAAGAATTCAATTAAATAAAATTTCAAATAATTTTTTTATTTATATCAAACACATAAAATATAAATTTATAAATAAATTTTATAAAGTTGAAAATTTTATCTATGCCAAACAAACTTTTAATGTGAAATTTCATCCTAAAAAATTATCAGACTTGACCAAGTGAGATTCTTCATTACTGTATATATATGGGCAAAACAATTACTCTCTGTTTCCTATATGATTGAGTTTTAGAGGAAATATAAAATTTATTTGTCACTTTTATATAATCAATAAAATTTAAATTTTTTTCTCAATTTTTCCCTTATACTCATCAATACTAAGTTATTAATGTTATTCAGAATTCTAAAGTCATTTAATTCAAAATTAAGGGTAATTTAATCTTAATCAATCATTTTTTTCCAAATTTAAAATTAATTAATAGTTTTTAATTCTAATGAAATCCCCTAAAGCATCAATTGTATAAGAATGAAGAGAATATAAATTAGAGAATAAAATGAAAGTTTCCATTTGTTAATTGTAGTCATATAAAGTCTTTAAATGAACAACTATAAAAAGTTTGTATAATTATTGTAGAATTTGTAAAATACAATATTTTTTTATACTATGATTTTACACCAAAAAAAAGTTATCAAAATTAATGAAAATGTAATAAACATTTATTTTGAAAAATTAATTTCCACCAAAACTCTAAATACTTTTCTCCCTTCAAAATTCTCCTATGTTCTATGGAATGGCCACCTTGCTGGAATCTGTAATACCCAAATGCACCACTCTTACTCCACGCCCGCCTCATTACCACGTTCCAGTTCCAATTCCCAAGCTGCCCTTCCCGTTCTAACCTCCTCCCAACTCTACGCCTTGGCCCTTCGCCATCCACACCGTCTCTCGTATTCTTGCCCCTTCCACTAACGAGTGGAATGCCATCCTCCGTGGCCTCATCGTTAGCCCCTCCCCCGCTCACGCCTTCCTCTGGTACAAGACCATGATCCGCGGCTCCTTCAAAGTGGACGCCTTGACTTGCTCTTTTGTCTTGAAGGCGTGTGCTTGTGTATTAGCTTCAAAAGAGGCTATTCAGCTTCATTCCCACATTATAATAAAAGGGTTTTCGGCTGATGCTTTCTTTGTTGGGTACTACGTTGCTGGATTTGTGTGCGAAAGTTGGCGATCTTGATAGTGCGCATAAGGTGTTTGATGAAATGGGTAAGAGAGATATCGCATCGTTTAATGCATTGATTTCTGGGTTTGCTCAGGGAAGTAGGCCTACTGAGGCTTTGGGTTTTTTTGAAAGAATGAGGGTGTGAGGTTTAAGCCTAATTAAGTTACAGTTCTTGGTGCTCTTTCTGCATGTTCGCAACTGAAGAAGGGGAAAAGATTCATGGGTATATAAGAGATGAGAGGTTAGATATGAATGTGCAAGTTTGTACTGCAGTTATTGACATGTATGCTAAATGTGGTTTTGTCGATAAGGCTTCCTCGGTTTTCAAGAGTATGAGTTGTAGGAAGATTCTTGTTACATGGAATACAATGATAATGGCATTTGCAATGCATGGTGATGGGTATAAAGCTCTTGAGCTTTTCCTGAAAATGAGTCAATTTGGGGTTGATCGTGATGCTGTGTCGTATCTTGCAGTGATATGTGGGTGTAATCACGCGGGATTAGTGGAAGATGGCTTTAGGTTGTTTAATTCAATGGGGAGAAGTGGAGTGATTCCTAATGTTATGGGAGTGTGGTTGATTTGCTAGGCCGAGCTGGGAGGCTTCAGGTGGCTTATGAGGTTATCAATTCTATGCCTGTGGTGCCTGATATGGTACTTTGGCAGACTTTGCTTGGTGCTTGCAGGTCTTGAGGCAATGTAGAAATGGCAGAAATTGTTTTGCGGAAGCTGGTGGAGTTGGGGTCTAACCATGATGGGGATTTTGTTTTGTTATCTAATGTCTATGGAGCACAGAAGAGGTGGGCTAATGTGGGGAGGGTAAGGGACGCCATGAAGAATAGGGATCTGAAGAAGGTGCACGGCTATAGTTACTTCGAACAAAAAGGTGTAATACACAAGTTCTACAATGGCGACGAGAGCCATGAAAGTTGGAGGGAAATTTACGGCAAGTTGGATGAGATTAGATTCAGGATTAAGGAACATGGGTATTTGGCAGAGACTAGCTTTGTGTTACATGATACAGGAGAGTAGAAGGAGAATGCATTTTCTCATCACAGTGAGAAGTTGGCCGTGGCTTTTGCTTTGATTAGCACTGGCGAGGGGATGCCAATTCAATTAATTAAGAACCTTAGGATATGTGGGGATTGGCATTTAGTAACTAAGCTCATATCAAAGATACACAATCGAGAAATTATTGTGAGGGATCGAGTAGGTTTCAACAAGATTTCCTTGTTCTTGCAGAGATTATTGGTGATTGAATTTTATAATTCATGTATTTTGAAAATGGTCCTTGGAAATTGTTTTTTTTTTTTTTTTTTTTATGTAACTAACACTTAGTTTGGAGCAATAAACTATATTTAATCAATCATAACTTTTTCATTGCTTCAACAGGTAATAGAACGAAAGGGCAGCTTATTTACATAAATTTCCTAAGCCAAAATGATGTAAAAATGGTTTTTTTTGCGATTAAATTCGATATTCCAATAAACTTCTAGCCCTAATGAGGGAACATCAATCTCAAAAAAATATAGAACAAATATGCTACATACAGAACATGACAATTACAATTCGTTACCATTACCAACTAAATGAATGCACTGTCAATCAACTGAAAACATGGATGAACACCACGGACTCTCCTGCAAGAAGCCTAGAACATAAAGCATCAACAACCAATTTTAATTCAATTTCCAAGGATGGCAGTTCCAACCAAAGATTATTCCTCTGCTAAGTAACAACTTGAAGTGATGTAGCAAATCATCCCATTTGGCTAGTCTTTCACCAGCCTTGCCTCAAAACCACCTTCCACGCGCTTTACTAGATTATAAGGCATATGGGTTCCCAGAACTTTGTCCCATACAGAGAAGAAAGGCTGAGAATAATTGTACTTGGTGCCTTGGAGTTGATGATGGATGTCGTGGTAAGCAGTGTTGTTCTGGAAAAAAATGTGAAAGATATTGCCAGGCAACCAAAGACCACAATGATCATCCACAGTTTTTATGACAGCAAAGCAGAAGAAAATTACTGCTGTCCGTGCAGTCATTCCTGACACTAGGAAAGAGATGGCGCCACCTACAGTATCAAGCAGGAGACCCTCCAATGGATGATTAAAGAGGGCCCCAATTGCGTAAGGAACAACTAGCCTATGATGTTGAGAGTGGATGTGGCGGTATAAGAATTTGTTCTGATGCATATAGCGGTGCACAAAGTACTGCCAAGTGTCCATGACAAACATAGCAATAACAATCTGCACAATTTGGATAGGAATGGAGGGCTGTATTGTGATCCCAGATGCATCTGCTGTTGAGGTCAACTGCAGCAACAAAGCAGGCGAATGAAAAGTTGTGATTAGGGAAAAAAACCAACATAAAATGGAAGAGGTGGCAGAATAAAGTTCCTCAAAAAACAAGAAAAGCACCAAGAAGCAAGAGGTTAACGATGAAAGAAAATAAGCTGGAATAATGAGCCCAAAAAGTTAGATCCAAAGATCTATTTATGCTCATCCATCAACAAAGAACACCACAAGTAATAATAATGCTATTCAAAATTAATAAACTGAAAAAAAAAATTATAATGAGAAGAGTAAACAAAAAACTTCATATTAGAGAATAGAAGTTTAAATAATAAATGGTGTTTGACAAGTTAAGGGTAATTTAAAATGTTCTAGCTCATGCATCAACTAGAAACAAAAGGGTTCATCTTTTCTTTTCCTAGTTATTTAAAATCCCAATTACAATAAGAGCTTTCAGAATGCCATTGTTTTTTACTCAGACTGAAATATTAGCAACACAGCATACAAATGTCTAACATTGACAAGTAGGCAACACAAAAAACCCAAGCACTATACAGAGGAATAATTAGTATAAAGTGCAAGGCTTGAACTGCTGTTATCATATTTACTAATTAATGACATAAGGTTTATCTGAAGAACTGCACCAACATAGTAGAAGAAAATACTCATTTATTTAGACTCAGAAAGTTAACACGTGACATCCCCTGCAACCCCTGCCCTTCAGCACCAGCAACAAATACGAAGAAAGGGGAAAGTGCAGTAAAAGGAAAGTGACTGCAGGTATTGACATACTAAAATTGATATTGTGCCAACAAATAAGCCTCCTGAATGAAAAAATCCTAAACATTCATCACCAGTACAGTCTGAGGGTTCTCTATAAATGACCCACGTGAAAAGGTTACCACAAAAGATAAAGCCATTTTGAAGAGAACTCCTGAATAAGATCTACCTGAACTAGTGTAAGAACTTAATTAAAAAGGGACAAGCTTGCCCAGCCTCTAGAATCTCCTACTCACATATCATCATGAAATTCTCTACGGAAGATACAAAAACCTTTTTTTCCACAGAATCTATCACTAAGAATCATAAAAGAGGAAAATATATTTTTGAATCGACAATATTTGAGCTAATATAGCTCTGAGACATTTCATTCTTTAATTGTAATCATGAATTTGAAAGGTAATAAACACTGACACTCATCACTGATCATGATCTTATTAATCAGTTGAGGAGAAACATATCATCATTGATGAATTGCATCAAACATAAGACGTAAATGCATCACCATGGCTTTCAAGGGGTCTATGTCTAGCTGCCAGCAGAGTATAGAGACTTTGATCATATGAGAAACAACTGGAAGCAATTGCATACATGGTCAGGACCTTTTAAGCCTCTAAGGAATGCAAAGGAATACATGAATGACATGAGATTTTCAAAATGATAGAATATAGAGAATTACTCTCTTGAAGCAATTAAATGGAGAATTTATGATTGTGCTCAAGCATAGGCTAAAGTCATTGGCAATAAAATTAAGCATACATCTGATATGGGAACTTGCAAGACACAAAGTACAAAGAGGACCTATAAATTGATCATATTATTTTTTTAAATAAAGTTAACCGCATAAAATTTAAACTAAAACATCTAGCTATAAATGATTAAAATGTATACATAAACTGAATGTAATATGCAGGTTTCAACAACTCCAAAAATCTACACAAGGTCAGATGACTGCATGTATATTTGTTTGCAAAATGCATTTATTTAATTAAAATCAAGTCATAAAACAATTGTTGGAACAGTAATTATGTTAAAGGTTCTTAGCATTGTATGTGGAGTTGAACAAGCAAAGGTCCATTAATTGTTTGAAAGAATCTCTTACAAAACTAGGCCAAAAAAGAATCTCTCAACTACCAAAACAAACAAACGAAAAAATGATACAGCATACACTAGTGAGGTTCCCTCGAGAGTCCAATATAACTTTTGCCAGGAAAAGTGCCCAAAAAACAATTGGCTGAAATCAGAATTTCCATTGGCTTGCTTCAAGAACAATAACATTAGGCAAGATTATCCAAAAAACAAAAATCAACTTTCAATGAATGCCACGCACATAGGCAGGCTAAACATAATCGTATAGCCATGGCATTTATAAAAATTTCAACAGATCTTCAGAAATAAAAGTTCTACATCTGCTGCTGTGCATGCTAAGCTGCTGATTTCCGTACTGCAATTCTCATAAGAATCTTAGCAACAGACTCACAGCACAAGGTAGCTGAACTTGTCTAGCCACATGTGCCTAGTGCCACCATTAGGCACTACATCAAGGATTGCATTGACCTGAATGAACAAGGCTATACCTAGGGGTGAGCATAAATCAACCAAACCGACACAATTTGTTCAGTCTGGTTTCATTTTTTCTATAATTTGGTTTAGTTCAGTTCTAATATAAAGAAAAAAAAATCAGTTTTTGGGATGGTTCTAATTTAAAAAAAAAAATTCAGTTTGTGGTTTGATTTGCTATAGAAAAAACCAAATAAACTGAATCTTCTAAAAAAAGCAAACTATATTATAGAAATTTGAACCGAACTAATCTAAAATACATATAATTTTAACCAAATCAAACTGAACCAAAGCAAAAGTTTATGAATTCAGTTTGATTGTTGAGCATACAAGTTTGGTTTATTCGTTTCGGTTTATTAGGTTTTTTTAAAAAAAATTAGTTCATTTCTGTTTTAGAATATATAAAATTCAGTTAAGTCCGCTTTAATAAAAACTGAATTGACCGAATGCTTACCATAGTTATACCACATTAAAAGCAATGATTGCCCAGTGTGGATGCTTCAGTAATTGTAGTTTCCAATCTTAAGGAATCAAAGATCACAAAGGAATAGCAAATGGTGCTCTTTCCCAAGACTTTTATTATGAAACTTTCAAGGAAAAAATCTCAAAAAAAATTATTTTAAGTTCTAAAGTTTCAATAGTAAACAAGAGTCTAATCCAATGCCATAGACAAGAATCGCCACAAAATGCTTTAGAAAATGATCACCATACTTTTAAAAAGTTTCTATTTGAGTTGGAAGATTAAATTTGATAAGTCATGTTAAATGTTTTCATGCCAAGAATATGCATTTAAAACATTTCAAGCTCAAGTTTAAAGCAAAATCTTTCAACCTAAATTTCCAAGTCTTTTTTTCCTTGGCAAACAAAAGCTTCGGGCCGTCTCTCATGAGAAACAAACTTGAACCCAAATATTTTTTTCATCACCAAGCTAGCACTCAAATGGCCACCAAATTCGTCATTTCAGGATTCAGTTCTGCTGATAAACAATATAATTCATAATTATTTACAAAATAAAATAGTCTTTTCATTTATGAATACAATTCCTCAGGATGTAAACTTGACCATGCATCTTGATTTAAGTCAAAACTCATAGCTTTTGTACACAAATCATTATCCAGCACGCCATTCCATGTTCGGAACCACTTCAAGCTCCTTCTTTTTCAGTCTCCTTTTCATTTACTTAGAAGGCTTTATGCCAATGCATTTCTCAATAAAGACGTATCTATGGCCCATGCCATAAACATAATTCTGTGAGAAACTTAAACATTCTTGTTAGGTCATTCATTAGTTATTGCTTGTCTTCCGTTGTCTGTAACTCTCATTGACATCAGAAAAAAACAATGATGCCCTTTGACCAAAAAATCATTGCTGCTACACCAAATAGAGAGGCTATCACCAATTCTTATTGCACAAAGGAAGGTCCTACTCCTAGGTCATACAGCATCGCTATGTTCCTAACCTGCTAGACTGGCACATAAAAGAGTCACTCTCAATACTTAACAGCCGAATCAAAGAGTTTAACAGACAACTGCAACCCATCCATAATGTTTTCAAATGTTTAACTGACAACACACCCATTCTATGGAAAACTAATCTTAGTATCACTTTCCTAGCCTTGATTATCCCTCCAGCTGCAACCCATCCTCCCCTCTTCTGTCTACTTCAACGTCACCATTTCCATGGGGAGCATTTTCCTCTACGTTTGAAATTTAATTCAAGCCAAATTCACAAATTACACTGGCAAGACTAATTATTAGTTAACAATCTAGCACGGAGAAGAACATATATAAATTAATCTACAAAGTTCAGTGACTAACCAAAAAGAGCCCATGAGCAACTATCGCCTGAACAAGTTGTTGAAGCAAAACACCCTTGACCACCTTCGGCAATGGCACCAAGTTCTTCTCTTTCTCCTCTAGTCTAGTGTGCAACCGGTAATTATCCAACGTAGGCAACAGATTATAGAACCCAGCATACAACCAATAAACCACAATTGGGGCAAACGTGCCCATCACTTCATCACTCACATAACCTTCCCAAAACACCATAGTTTGATCCAATTCACAATAGCACCAAACAAAAAAACGCAACTCCCACTTTTTTTTCCTACAAAAACTCAAAATTATGGCTTCAAAAATCTCAATCTTCGAAGCCACATTACACTTTAAAGATCTCCAAGTAGATGTCAATTCCACATTACCTGAAAACACCAAAAAGCAACACACAATTCAAAATTTAGAAGCTCTAAAGCGACATTACACTTCTAATATAACTCCACACCTCAAAGCTACGCAAAATGAACATACACATTATCTAATTTCGAGAGAAAAAAAAAATCTGTAAATGTAATTTGTTTTCCTCGATTTCTGTGCATATATCAGCAACTGAACAAATTAATTAAAAAAAAAAGAAGGAACTGAACATGACTTACAGAAGTTGAGATCGGCAACAGTAATGGTGAAATGTGAATCAGATCTACCACCGAAGGCAGAGGAAATGAGCTGCAAAGCCTGTTGTTTTGGATCAAACGGTGACAGGTCCGTGATTTTAGTATGTTTCTTTCTCAAATATATATATATGGCTAATGCCAGAAAATCTTTATTCAGCTGAAGCCTCTGCTAAGCTTTGTTATTATTGTATCTTATTGTCTGGAGTCCAGAAAATGATTGCAACTTTTTCTCTCTCTCTCTTTTCTTTTTTAAATATCAGTATTTAGTGCAGCCTTTTTTTTTTTTTCTTTTATCATTTATTTTTTAATCTTATTCCACGTGGCGGTTCTTGATAAATTCTAAAACGGATACAAAATAGAAGATCTGTTTGTTTACGGTTCATTTCAGTTGTTTTTCACTCACTTACACTGAATTATTTATTATTTATTTTAAAAAAATATTCAATATTTATTCGTTTAATAAAAAAAATTATCTTTCTTGAAATTTAAAACTTCATTTCATTTATACTAGGTTTGGAAAAATGATGTAGGAAAAAAAATAAAGAGAAAAAATAAATTTTATTTTTCTTTTTTATTTCTTTTCCTCATGTTTAGACAAAAGGGAGCAGAAAAAAAATAAATTTATTTTCTCTTCTTTGGAAAACAAAATATGGAAGAAAAAAAAATATTATTTCATATATTTTCAATTTTTCTCTTTTAGTCAAGAAAACATTTAGATATATAATTGTATTGTATAATGCTAAAAAATAATTATTTTATAATTTAATTGATTTTATATGAAATAAAATTGATATAATGTTAAATATAATGTTAATACTAAAAAAAAAAAATCTAACATTAGGTTTTGATATTTTAAATGTTAACAAAATATATTTATACATTGAGTTATATTTTTAAAAAAATTAAGCATTAGTTTTTAAATTAAACATTAAATGCTAATATTTATCAAACATTATTTTTTAATATTTTAATATTCAATCACTGAACATCAATTGATAAATACAAAACTAAAAATGAGCTAAGTAAAAAATGTTATAAGATTTTGAGAGAATTAATTTTAAGTAAAAATTTTAGATTAAATTATTTTACTAATTTTATAATTTAAATTCACTTTATATTGATTTTAAATAAAAAAAATAAAATAACTAGTGAAATACCGACCAAAATTTTTAAAAAAATTGAATTAACCGAATCGATTAAATTGAAATTTATATGTCTATAAACTGAACCAAACCTATAAAAATTTGGTTCGATTCAATTTGCTTCAATTAAATTCATGTATTTTAAATTTGATTTGATTCAAATTAGTTTGATTTATTAGTTACTTAATTTGATTTTTTTTTTGGTTTTTTATCTAAAAAAATAGAACCCAAAAAATGAAAACAAAATTTTTTTAAAATTATAACTGAATCAAACTGATTTTATTAAATGATTAAACTGAATTGAACCAGCTCAGTTCAGTCGGTTTTTGCTCACCTCTGTTATTCTACTTTCTTTTAATGGGTAGAATTATAATTTCATAAAAATCACTCCAATCTCACATATTTTCTCTCTATTTGAAGAAAAAATACAAGGAGAAAAATATCTATTATTTTCTTTTTCCCTCTAATTTTTTCCCTTTCCAAACAGAGAAAAATGACTTTCATCCATATTTTCCCCTTTTATTTTTCTCCCTTTCTTATTTTCCTCCCTCCCAAATAGGGGCTTAAATTTGTATAGATTATTTTCACACTGTTATATTTTTATTTTATTTGATTTTATTCTATTTTTTCTCAAACAAGTTTTATAGTTAATTTTTTTAATTTTATTGTCAATTAAAATAAAACTAAATCACAATTGGCGTCTTAGCTCAATAGTAAATTAAAACTATTTAAGAGTGAAAGTCAGTTTTTGAATCTCATCAATATAATCTTTTTTCCCCGATACTAAAAAAAAAATAACATATAAAAATCTCAAAATAACATAAAAGAATCTAAAATATATCAAAATTTTAAATAATGTGCATTTTTTTGGTTTTTAAAAGTTAGTAATTTATTAGGTGAATTTTATGAAATTAGTTTCTCTTTAAGGTAAGTGAAGCAAATGCTATTCAAAATATAACCATTGGGGCTTTCAATTTTGCTGATAAATTGATTTGATATTCATAAAAATCTGGATCTTACTGTGTCAAATTCCGCTGCCATTGGCTCCAAAAGGAAAAGAAAATAAACTTGAGTAATCCTAGCTTCATAACTTCTGTAGATCACGAACTTGCTAGAACCAGATTTGGAATCCAAAAGCTCCCTCCAAAATTATGAGTTTCTTTTGGAGAGCGACTTCCAATTCCTTACCAAATCAAATGAACGTATGGAAAAGAAAGGCATCTCCCTCGCCAATATATCAAATATGCAATCAGTCTCTTTATACCACTGAACACATGTTATTTTTTTGTCCTCATGCAAAAAGCCACTTGATTTATCAGTAATTGTGGCTACATTCCTTAAGCTTCTGCCTTTGGCCCCTTAATTAGGTGATGGTATGGTATGTTTAAAGAGTTTAATAAAATAGATTTGAGGCAATCTACTGACCGAAATAGCTATATTGTGTAGGAACATCATTCGTAGCAAGAGCACTTCGGTGCCCACAATTTAGAGCCCTCCTCTTTCAGAATGGGTCAAATTCAACTCTGATGTAGCATGCAAAAATCATTCTCCAACTGCTACGATTACAGTTATAGGAAGGAACAATAGAGGTATATTAGTAGTTAAGAAAACTAAAAAAGTCATTTGTACTTAAAGGTGAAATACTGGCTCTCAAAGAAACCATCATGGTATTTATTAGACCAGTTAGGCTTCCATAATACTATTTTTAAGGTTGATTGCGTTTCGCTATGGGATATAGTTAAATTTCCTTCGAATATTGACTGGGTATTGGAACTATTGATAGTTGAGATTCATACGAAATTAACATATGTTTTTAATTATAACCTCAGTCTTATTGGTAGATTAATGAACAAATGTGTTGATTATATAGCCAAACTGTAGGGTAGAATGTTCTTCATCTAACTGGGTAACTAACCTCCCTCTTCCTTACTTTTTTTTTTTTATTATTTTATGTTGATGTTAATGAATTTATATGTTTTTTTTTATCAAAAAATCAATTGAGATTTTCTTTTCTTTTTTATATCAAAATAAAATGAACAGAGATTCTTCTTTTCAATTGTGCAAATGTCAGTCCTTTGAAATGATGAGCAAGTGGATGATTTTTTTTTTTTGTCTTAAGGTATTCGTTATATTGTATTTTTTTTATTTTATAATAGATGTCGATTAAAATTTTGCACATATATTAAGTATTATATTTAATAGATATTATTATATAAATAAAAGATTGTATTACACTTAATTAATTATTTTTATAAATTATTATGTATTCTACAAAAAAACAATTATTATGAAAGAGAGAAAAAGTAAAATTGAAAAAAATTAATTAATGTTCATATATAATTACAAAATATCGTGTATCATGGGACAATAATTTTTCTCTAAAACGACATCTAATTTAGAACAGAAAGAGTATTTCATATAATGAATTTTATATTTTTTTTATCTTAAATTTACATTTTGTGTGTGTGATGTAATTGAAAAATTATTTGAAATTTTATTTCATTAATCATTGAAATTGATTATAACTAAATTAAATTCTATCAAATTTGATAAAATTTGCAAATAAATTCTAAAGTTATAAATTTTTTCATTACAACAAAAATAGTTTTGATTAAAATATTTTTTTACTTTATTTTCTTCTTTTCTTCTTAATTTTCTCACTCTTTCCACTTTTTATTCCTTTTCTTTCTATTCTCACCCTCTTCTTCTTTTATTTGTTCATATTTGTAAAAAAAAAACCTAAAAAATAAGATAAGAATATTTTTATAAAATAAAATATTTTATTAAATTTTATACTTAAATCAAATATAAAATTTATTTTATTTGAAATGTATTCTATTTTCATTTTGTAGTATATTAAATATAAAAAATTATTTACAAATGAATTATACAAAAACTTCATTTATAAATAAAATAAATTTTAAATTAGAACTACACCGAACGCAATTTTACAAAATTTCATTTCACCATCTATAACCATTATGCAAAGCACAACATGTGGATAGTTTTTATGGGGTATTTGAGTCAAAAAGTGAGCAAAATGAAGACACGGATTTTCTTCAACCACTGAAGACATCAGTACCTATTACGATTGGGGGTCCCCTATCATTCATTGCCATATAAGGATGTTGCAGTTGGGAGAGAGTACTAGCTCAGTTGAATCGGTGGAACGCCAATGAGCTTTCCTTAGTCAGGCATGTCACCCGAGCTCAATCGGTGCTACTCTGTTATGCAAACTTCTTGTTCGCCTGCCGATGACCACTCGGTACCTTGCTTGTGATGGTAAATTTTGCATTAGGTCAAACTTTTGACTTGGTCGGTTGTATTCACATTGGCGGTAGGACCCTAGCGAATTAGACCGTTTCCTTGGACAGTGACGCCTCAGAGGTTAGCAACTAATGAGCCATGTTAATATCAAAGATTTAAGCTTTATTTATTTGTTTTTATTGGGTTATCATTTTAATATTTTTTTCATGTATCGCTTTAATGCATTTGCATACTTTAGTTCAATACAAAAGTAATGTGGAATTTCTAATTACAGTTGTAAAATATGTTGAATAGATTTATATATCAAAAAACCAAAAATTTGCATACCATCTGTGATTATATCTTGAATTGCGTTATATAGGACTTTTTTAAAAAATATTAAGTAGAAAGAAATTATACGGATGAAATTTGAATTTTCACATTTACTTTTAAATAATTTCATTTATCATTAGATTAAACATCGATTTATATGATATATTATAATAAGCTGAATGAAATACTCTTAGTAATTTGGTTGAAAAATGTGAGAATTTTAATTTATCAAGTGATAATTATCACTACTAAATAAAAATATTTTTTTTCATAATTGATCAGTGAAGTCAAAAGATGTAATATATATTAAAATCTTATACTTTTCACAACTAAATTAAAATCAAGTGATAATACCTTTTTTTTTTTTTTTTTTTTTGAGAAAGCGAAGAAAATAAACTTGCCTTAGAATATAATATAATGACACGGCAATTTTGACGTTGCAACTGAATTTAAAGCCAAAATTAATAGAAAGGATTCAAAGATGATTAAGACTAAAATAAAAACATAAACAGCCTACTGCATCACGGCAACCCCATCAAAGATCTAATAATTTTTCCAAGCAAAAAATTGAAAAATTGACAACCTTTTCATGAGTTCAAAGGTCCAAAACAAGGTGTTGAATACTGACAAAGTTGTGACTGTGACAAGAGACCTTGCGTTTTAATTTTCAACTTTCACAAGAACCTTATTAAACTTGTTTTCACACTAGAGCGACCCTATTTTAATAATATATCAAATGAATACATGATATACTTTATATTTAAAAATAGTATAATAATAAATTTATTAAATAATTATTTTATGGTTCATTGAATAGGTGCGTAAAATCATCATATATATTTCTAAATAAATATCATAGAAAACAAGACTCTGTAACCTCATTTGAATTTTTATTTCCTTTTACGTCCTTGAGTTTGATACAATCAATATTTTTTAGAATTGAATCAAACTATTGGATTGAAATTATAAAATTAAGAATCAATTCGATTTGAGTCCCCAATAAAATTAATGAATTAAACTATATTAAAATAAAAATTGATCAAAGTAAAAAAAAAAAATTGATCAAAATTAAAAATCGAATTAAACTGATGTAACTTAAAATTATGTCATTTTATGAAAAATTTTAAAAATTATATTATTTTACTCAAAATTTCAATATTAAAAATACTTTTTATTACTTTATTATATTATGTTTATTAAAAAATTTTAACATTTTTTAACATTGAAAAATTAAAAATTAATTTATAAATTGAGCCTATGAAATTAATCGAATAAAATGAATGGAGAACTGACAAACAAATCGATCTGGTCTCCAAGATAAGGCAACAAAGTGTTACAGTTTTTGTTCGACTTTGGACAACCAAGAGGCTGCGAACAAATTCTGTCGTAAGAGCCAAGGCTTGGAGAAGTCATATTCAAATTTCCCTCTCGTGCACATGCTCATAGAATATATATATATATATATATATATATATATATATATATGAAGAATAATTTGATCTTTCTACAGGAAAAACTCAAACTTACATGTATATAAATTAGATTAAAGTGTCAAATAAGTCTATAAACACGTAACTTGTAATGAAGTGATAAATGAGGATAAAATTAACTTTTTTATCAAAATTATCTCTGATTTCATACTATTTCATTAAAATTACTTTTGAACTTGTACTATTTCGTCATAAAAGTTTATAACATTAGATGAAATGAATTTTTTTATCGGAATTACCGTTAATCTTATATTATTTTATTATAAAAGTTCAAAACACTAGCTAAGAATAGCATGTATGTTATAAATGCAATTCAATAACTATAAAATCAATTTTTAAGAGAGAAAATTAAAAAATACTATTAAAAAATATATAATAGTCAACAAATATTTAAGAGAACCAAACTCATATATATTTCGATAAAAATATAGCTTCCCCCAAATCCCTAAATCCTTAACTCTCTAAATCTCAAAAATACAACTTCACTTTGACAACAAAATTTTATTAATTGAAGAACGTGAAAGATGATATTTTCATGGAGTAACAATTTCACTCGTCCATTGAATCATAATAGATATAGAGCGAAATAAGTTAAATATGAATATAATAATGTGCAAAAATACTGATAATGCGGAGAAAGAGCACCACTAATAGTAGTTTTGAGTAAGACAAATTTAGGTCGAAGATTCTACTTCTGTCCTAATTATGAGATAAAAATGGGAGAAATTGAAACAATTTTATCAATTCTCTTTGATTAATATTGTTGGAATTATTTCTAATAATTCATTTTTGAAATTGCATGAATTTATGTTAACAAGAAAGAAAATATAGGTATTTTGAATGGCGTAATAGTCTTTTCTCAAAAATGCTACTATTTTTTCTTAATTTATTTTTCAGTGATTTAAATCACTTATGAAGCTCTTTATAAGACCTGATGGAGAATTTCTACCCTTTCTCCTTTATAGGACAGGGATTGAATTACACCTCCTATATTGCGGATTCCCACAAGAACTCCCAAAGTGAATTCTTATGGAACCTGAAAAAATTAAATATATATATATATATATATATATATATATATATATATATATATATATATATTTTGTGTATAATTATATATTTTTATATATTTATTAGTCTCTAGCATAAAATTTTTTATTTTATAATTTAATAAATTATACTTTAAAAAATAGAAAAATAAAATATTTGCCTTGCAGGAAATGCTCATAAGGCGAGGAGTCTCTACAGAGGTAAGAACAAGTGAAAAATTCTCCCCATCGTGAGAGTGAGATAGAGGATGAGGATAGCTCTTGTATGCCCATTTGTCATTCTTAAATCAATACTCTCTTTAATTAATATTTTATACTTTCATGATGAAACAATACTATATTGGAGATAATTTTGACTAAAAGTTCATTTTGTCCAATACTTTGGACTTTTATGACGAAATAATATAAGATCAAGAGTGATTTTGACGAAATAGTATAAGGTCATAGATAATTTTGACGAAAAAGTTTATTTTATTTTCATTTGTCACTTTGTTATAAGTTCAGAGACTTATTTAGCTCTTTAACCATATAAATTATGTGAAGTTATCATCCCCTGTCATTAGCGTAGGTGCTCTTTATGAAAAGTATCATCCTCCCTTTTTTTATTACCATTAATTACTAACTTGTGGTGCTTTATTCAGTAGCGAAGCCAGATTCAAGAGGCGCAAAAATTTATATACTAATTTTTTTACGATACAAAGTATGATTCAATTAATTAGTTGATGCATAAATAAATTTGAAAGAAATGACAAATAAAATCCATTAAAAAATACAATACTAAATTCAATAATTACGCAAAATATAAAAAAATTTTAAAATATTACAAATAAAACTATATAAAAAAATAAACCAAAGGTCATAATTGCCCTAAATGAGTGCTCATATTCTGAAGGAACAAAAAAAACATTGTATGATCAACTCGTTATCAATGTTGCTAAAGACATCTTTTTCAATGTATGTAACCAAGCAGTCATTCATCCAACCACCTCCCATCCGATTACACAAATGACTTTTCACAAATTTCATTATAGCAGTAGCAACAGGTAAGACAAGTGTTAATTTCATGAGTAAATAGATCAAGGGATACACAACATATCTTCTTGTCTCCACCAATTTTTGAGCTAGACTTCCAATACCTTTCAAGTTTGCAAAATCACTACTAGAGCTCATTTCAATGATATAAATTTCAAGTTAATTGCCAAGTGCCATTAAGTCAACTTGAGAAAAATCAGGCAGATAAAATTGAGCGAAACAAATCAATTTTTGCTTGTTAAAAGTTGCAAAAGAGTTATCGAGACTAAGACAATCCATACAAAGAAGCAATTCAATAGTTACCTCAGGGAACTGATCATTAACCTCTTAAAGTTGTATATCCACAACATTATAAAACAAATCCACTTGATAGTGATGTAAATTCGTAACTGTTGGAGCTTTATGTTGTGACCCTCCTTTGAGCATACAAAAATCATCCATGTCAGGAACATCAATATCTTGTTTAGTACAAAATGATATGACTTTTTCTAATAAAGAATCCTAACCTTTATCCCTCACAATCATTCTTTGCAAATTTTAACCTAAGTCATAGTATTTGCAATATCCTGATTCTTTCTCTCCTACACTAATGATAGCTCATTTGTCACTTCCAATATATCTTTCATCAAATGCAACACCAAATCTAAAAGCCCATTAGCTTTAGACTTTTTCTTCTGGAGTGGTACCATATTTTACAATGTATTTTAAAACATCAAGTATAGTAGAAAAGTTTAAAATGAAGTTCATCAACGTGCAATAATGTGAACTCCACTTAGTATCATCTGGTCTTTTGAGCTCAATTTCTTGATTTAGACTTTTCCCACTAAGAATTTCAACATTTTTAAGTGTTTCTTTAACTTGAACCATTCTTTTTTCTCAAAGCATATCATGACGTTTATATGAACCCCCAATAACATTCAATACATTAGAAATCAAACTAAAAAGTGATGTAACTTGAATATGATTCTTTGCAACAACAATAAGAGTGTTACTCCTTGTGCACCAAGAGAGGTTGAATTGATGGCAAATTTGAACTTTTGGAGGAAACACACACAAATGAAAGATTAGAGAAAAAGCAGGAGAAGAAAAGAACACAAGAGATTTATAGTGGTTTGAGTATTAACCAACCCTATATCCACTTCCTGATTTACCAATTCACTGTTTCATTAAATCACTACTGTTTTACAAGTTTACACTTAACTTAGTATTCAGGCTCACACTAAACCTTACAAGTGTTTTGCCAAGACTCACACTTAAACCTTACACAAGTGTTTTACCAAGGCTAATACTCAAACCTATACAAATGTTTTTTACAGTTCACTCTTCAACCAAAACCCAAGGTATTTAAAACTCATACCAAATTATGTACGAAGAAATAAAGAGTTAAAATTAACTTGACAAGAGCTTTTACACAATCAATGGTTGTTTTCTTGCATTCAATTCCATTTGGTGATATATTTATAAGCTATAAACACCAAAGAGATGTTACAAATAAAATCACGTCCAAATGTCTAAAGTACGCTAGGTAAAACCTACATTTACTGTTCTTCAGATGAAATTCGTAGTCGAGATAAAAATTCACGGTTATGATAATAAATTCGCAGTCTCTATTTTGGACTATGTCTAACGGCTAGTGTCAAATGACAACCTGACATTAGTCCTTTAAAAAACTAATTGTTGAATTTTCTAATGGATCTTAAAAGTAGCGGTTGCTACTAAAATTCGTGGTCTCTACTAAAGGTCTTGGTTGCTACTTAGCCGGTATACCTACCGTAAATCAAACTGGAGTTTTAAGTTTCTTATTTTTCTACTAGTCTTGGTCTCTACCAAAATTTGTGGTTGCGACTTTTGAATCTTAATAGAACTTTTCAAAATACGTTGTCTCTACCAAAAATTCACAGCCGAGACTTTAGGAGACAAATTTTCATACTTTGAGTTTTTGGCTTTTAATCACTTCTATTCAACTTCTAATAAGATTCTAACTTAATATCTACAAGAACAACACTTAAGATTGACATTAAAACCTTTCAATTTATATTGTCAAGATCAAAAGAGAGTTTTGACTAACATAGTACAATAAATAGTAAGTTGAATTTATGAGCAAAATAATGGACATAAAAAGGCAAATGGGTTTTCTTTCAAAATTAAACTTTGAGGCCATTAAACTCAACGTGTATGTTACTTGCACCATCATAGCCTTGTCCTTGAATTTTGTAACTACTTAACCCAAATTTTGAATGTACTAAATCCATTGCTACTTTAAGTGACAAAGCAAAAGTATCACTAACATGTACAATCGTAAAAAATGCTCAATAACCACACCTTTTGAATTCACATAACAAAGAGCGATAACCATCTACTCCTTATTAGGGACATCATGAGACTCATCAATCATAATGCCAAATAATTTATCCCCAAGTTCATTTATAATGGCAATAACAGTCTCAATAGCAGCGACATTTACAATATCTTTTTGAATAGTTGGAAAAGTTAATTAATGGTTTTCAAGAGCGTTATTTAAAACCACTTTCTTTATTTCTTCATTATGATCAATAAGAAATTTCAAAAGTTCTTTAAAATTTCTTGGCTTAACATAATTTCTCGAATCATCACGCCCACAAAAAGCTAATCCTTGACACAAAAGAAAAGGGATACAATCAATTGATATTGTTAATCGTATCCTATAAATTTTTTGAGCTTGATCAGATTATCTAGACACAACAACTTCAATGTGTTGATGTTGTTTCATTAAATCCACACATTTTTCCAGGCTTGATTATGGACACTGTTTACTTCACCAATATGTTTATGAAATCTTTCTTTTTTTTATTCCAATTTGAAAACCCCTCCATAATAAATGAGTCACCACCACCTTACTTCCCAAAATCATGTCGAAATAAATAACAACATAAACAAAATGCAACATCTTTACTTATACTATACTCTAGTCAGTTTACAAATTCATTAAACCAAGAAACACAAAATCGTCATAATAGTTTTTCAGTTTTTCTTTGGGAAAAATTATGTTGACGAGGTTGACAAGGTCCTTTTTGCAAGTATGCTCTTTTAATTTTATTTCTATCATTTGGATCATAATTTGAAATTTTAATTCATAACCTAGGATCTAAGGGAAGATAATCTAAATTTACCTCAATTTGTTGATTTTTGAGGCTATGTCGTGAATTGCCAGGATTATTCTCTTGAGCAACTAATTCTGTCTTCAATTGATTTTCTTTTAAAATATTTCTCCATGACCTATATGAAAAGTTGAAAACAATAAGTTCTTATAATTTATACTGATAACCATATTATAATACAAGTATAATTATAATGAATAATTAATTAAAAAGTTAACTATTAATCAAAATCCAAATTAGTGTTTTTTAGCCCTTAATTTATTGAAAATTTTGAATTTAAAAACTTAAAAACCCTAATTTTTTCTATTAAAATTAGTTCTAAAAATTGTACCTTGTTCTTGTTCTTCTCCCTTCATTTCTTCATTTCTTTATGCAATAATTGTTAATTAGAGTGTTGGTGAATAGAATGAACCAATAAGGTGATTTGGAAAAATGGGGAAAGTTAATAAAAAAAAAGAAAAGAAAAGGGAGAGATTGGAAGGAAGATGAAAAGGGACAAATGGGGAACCACATCTATCGTTTTAGACAAATAGGGAAATTACAAGTTATTTCCTTCTCCATTCTATTAAAGATTTCTAGGTCCTTCACCATTATTTATCTATATATTTATACTCCTTAAATATGCTTATTCTTTGGAAATATATTGCTTATTAAAGTATTTCTTTTATTGAAAGAAAGTATTTATATTTTGGCTAAGTAGTTATTGCATATATTTATTTATTCTTTGAGTATATATCTTTTTCAATTAACTATTTAGAACTCATCTAAATCCATATTTTTTTTAAGCATCATTTACTTGCCCCCACTTTTTTTTTCCCAAAGGGAATAAATATTAAAAATGGTATAAATTTTTTTACATATTATTACATACATTTTAAAAAGTTAAGGGTGCAATTCCCCACCCTTAAGTGAATGTGACTTCACCACTCCATTAACAACATTAACCATATCACACCAGCACAAAAAAATTATCTACTTATTTATTTTTTCATTATCTTACATTTTTTAGTGAGATTCACATTTTATAAATGTTAGATTTATTAGTCCATTAAATATAAATGTATTGGAATATTAGATAATTGTGACTTTTTTTTTAAAAAAAAAAAGACAAAATATGTTTCATTAGTAAAATTCACAAAACTGTTTTATGTCAAAAAAAAATTATTTTAGGCTTTTTTAATGAAAAAAAGAATTTTTAATATATTTCATATGTCAAACAATTTCATATTCGAGTTATTTCTAAAAGCCAAAGGAGCCTTGAATTAAGACTTCTTTTTTTGTTTCCATCTAGTTAAAAACTTGTTTGGTTTACTTGTTACTAATGTTTTTAAAATTGAAGTGATCAATAAATAGTTCAACTAATTAATTTTCAGTTCAACTGACCTGATTAGTTTGATCAATTCAATTCAATTGGTATAATAATAAATAAAATCTAAAAATATCATTAAAATAACTTTAAAAATTAAAAATATTAAAAAATAAATATATTTATGATAATTAAAATGAAAATAATAATAAAAATCGATCCAAAAGAATCAAATTGTTCACTATTCTCAATTTTATTAGTCCAACCAATCGGTAACTATTCTTATTACTAATGTTTTACTAGCTTTCATTTGCCCCACCATAAATTCTTAGGATAATACAAATGAGAGATTGGGATTTAAGCTAAACTTTATCCCAAACATCTCATAAAAACACTTTCTCACATTAGACTATAACCATTTAATTCTTTTTTTTTTTTATCATGTCATAATCGGGGAGTCTAGACTCACCAACCAAGTCCTTATTATCCTTTCCTTTTATTACTTTTCATTATGTACACATTATTAAACGTGAAATTCTCCCATTAAGATAATCCTAGAATTAGGAGTCCACTCAGGGTCATTCTAGCTATAACATCATTTCCATTATCATAAGTATTCAACATTTATCTTACATGGGTCATAATTCTTAGTATGCCTTAACATCATTTCTATTAATCATGCATCATAACTATTTTACATTACATTAACCTTAGACATAGGCGTATTACAATATTTATAACTTACACTTTGTGGAGATTATTAAGAATGCAAGATATACTTAACATTTTCTTAATACATTTATAATTCTTCCAATTATACATATACATCATTACTGTAGGCAACTATGAAGAAACAATAAAATGCATTGACAACATATGATACATTACTTAAAACTTTATTTATAACCTTTAACCTTTAACCATCAATCATTACAACAATCCTATGCTCAACCTACAAAATAATCTGTGTGTGGGAGGGGAGGTGAGCTCTTTGTGGGAAACTCTGTGAGGAATTTATTTTGTTCATATGCATGCTCATATGTCTTTACATGAATGCATTTCTAGTCACATGACACATTTTCTACATACATCATTTACATGGTAAAATATTACATATATGGATAGTCAAGTCCATGAGAATCCTTACTTGGTTTACTTATTTTTCTCGCATAGGAGAGTTACCTCACCAGTCGTGCGCTCACGAGAGAGTTGCCTCACTAGTCTCATTTTTTCTTGTATGCGAGAGTTTCTTCACCAGCCATGTCATGCATGTATAACATTTCATCTTCATATATTGGTCATATCATCCTTATATAGCTAGTTATGAATTTTTGGATTCCCACATCTTCCTTGAACTACTCTTACATCACATGGCAATTAAACATATCATTCATTCCTAACATTTCATTTTATTCATATAAATGCATATGAATTTTATATCAATATAATTTGGCCTACTATGGCCTATATATAAATTTATGATGTGTGTATGCAGTGGACATTAAAAGTTATGATAAATTATCTCACTTTTCATCGCTAGCCATAACTCTTCCTCACTTTGGCTTTAATCTTTCTCTATTTCTTTACCTTAGCCTTGTTTTCTCTTAGCTTTATCATTACTTGCTCTTAATCATCTCACCACATACATGCCTAAGCATAAACATTCATTACATTATTATTATAATAACCAAAATATAGATAGTTATTCAAACTCATCCTTAGAACACATAATATACACATAACATATAGTATAATAGAGCAAAAGCTCCTCTAGGGATAATGAAGTCCTAAAAACATCAATCAAGCATGAAAACATAACTTTCACCATCCCTACCTTATAATGCAATTATCATCATTCATATTTAGCTCATTATCACCATTTCCTTATTATCTTATTCATAACATCAACATTAACATCACCATATAGTTATGTAGTAATCAATAGTTAGAATCCTTAACTTACTTCATAGTCAACAATTTATACTTCTAAATTCATCAACTTATTCATTTCTCATCATTAACCATTCATATACTCATTACGATATTCATGTATTATCCTACCTCAACTATGAAGTAAGACATCCTTCAACACTTGAATAAGACTTTAAACCTTAGGTTTATAATGCTATACAACAAGTAAGAACTCAAATAGTATCAAGGAACTCAAATTTCATTAATTATCCTCTCAATTAAAACTCATTTACATAAGAAATAACCATAAGCTTATTATGACAACAATATTTAACTTTATACAAATAAGGTGTTAGACATCCATCCAACCTTAATTCTCATTATAACAAATAAATATAGGATGCCAATTAATATTTAAGAAGTCAATAATCATCTAGAATTCATATAATCAATCCATATATATCAACACCTTTCAAAATTTTAATTGTATTTTATATCAATATTGCCTTTAATTCAACCAAAGTGTAAAACACCAATTAAACTTAATTCTCTTCTTAAACATAATATAATAACACCAATTAATATCTAATTAACAATTAATCATAAAAAATTAAAAGAAACAACCCATACACTTCAAGCACTTCCAAGATTCCTTTTGAAGACAACATCACTTTTCATGTCAAACTATCACCAAACTTCATCTCTTCCATTACCACCAAACTCAAAAACGCCATAAACACATTTATTCAAACATAGAAAAAAATATACAAGAAATATGACAGATTATAACTTACTTTAAATAAAGAGAAGAAAGTCACCAACTTGCTTAAAAGATGGAAGAAGATGGTTAAGCTTAATTCTCCTAACTTGATTTGGTAGCTATGGATGAAGAATAGGTTTTAGGAGAGTTTATTTGTGTTTTGACTACTAAAAAATGAGGAGAAATGGAGAAGAAGTCATGTTTAGACTGAAGATAACGAAGAATAGGTAAAAAGACTAAAATGTCTAAATGGAGAATTCTAGAAAAAGTCTACCAAAAATGCTACTTCTAATCCATAAACTTATACTTTTACCCTTTTGTCCTTTTCTACAATATACTTAAAACACCATTTTAGGCATCAAAAATGGTGAAAAATGGATTTTTAGGTTCATTTTTAGGAAGAAAGTAAACATAAAAAGATGTGAAAAGACTAACATGCCCGAATAGAGTATTTTAACCTTTCATAAGTTTTGCTTCCAACTTTTTATTCCTTTCTTCAACACACTTCGAATAACAACTCTAGACATTTAAAATACATTTAGAAAATATCATTATCATGTCATTTAAATGTACATAGACACACATATTAAGCACATATTAAATAAACATAGACAATGACATCAAGACAGGGTAGTTATGCAACTATCTAACTCTTCCTTCCTTCCATAAAGACACTTCAAATACCAATTTTAGGAATCTAAAATAAACAATATCATTTAATCACACATTAAGTACACTTACATACCTTAGCGGCCAGCAAAAATCTTGCACCTAACTTAGCTTTTGCCTTAGCTTCCATCTTCTTTCTTCATTTCTTTTAACATATCCTTTAACATGACTTCCTTCCATATAAAAATATTGACATATTCTTCATTATTAAATCTCTAATTCTATCATTCATTCATGTTCATTAATCATCATTTCTTACATATTCATATTTATGCATCATAACTCACATTTACTTTCTCCTTATGACTTGACATTTTTTACCTTTATATCTCTTAGTCATCCTTTTTAACTCATATCATATCTTAATTAATATTATAAAATTAAAATCATATCCATTTCATCAAATTTGGTCGCTTCATGCTCATCATTTAGGAGAATGAGTCCTCATTTATGAGAAACTCATGATAACCAAGTTTCGGGCCTTATAGTTAAAGGTTAAAATATACTATTATTTTCTTTATTAATATAATATTTGTTCAAATTTCATCATATATATTATTATATACTAAATTATAAAATATAATTTTATTTATACTAAATTATGATATATAATTCAATTTGGAATAAAATTAGATTGTTATGTTCGATTTTCTTGAATATTTTATTATAATCTATAATATGTTATATTTTAAAGTATTTTTACAATTTTATTTCATATTAATTTGATTATTATTTGTACTTTGTTATAACATATATCTATATAGTTAAATTAAATATATCTACAATAGAGTATTAAGGTAGTATAAGTCATTTATTAATATTTGAATTAAATATAATAAATTGTAATTGCACTAAATATGATCATTTAATACTTTTTTATGATTTAATTTCAAATCAATATGTATAATTAATTCTTAACTGTTTATCTGAGAATTAAAAATTTGATAGTTATCAAACTAATTATTTGGTATATAAATGATTAGAATTTTCATATGAACATATCTAAAAATAGAAAATATTTTTATATATTATTTATTTTATTTTATATTTTGTATAAATATTTTATTTTATTAATATTTTTAAGTATTTTAAATAATATATCAAATTATAATTGCAGAAAATATTATCTAGTTGTTGAATTCCGATGATCAATCATCTTAAACCTCCGCGAGAGTTTCACTAATCACCATTCACACCTACACTGCTCGCTATTCCACCCAACCAAAACCCCGCCAAGAATTCATTAACTAAGTAGCAGTGCAGCCTTCTCCGAATCTTCGTCACAGCTGCTTATAATAAGTCAGTCACAAGCCAAAAAGCTCACCACAAATCTCTTTTTCTTGCTTGACCAACAGTCCAGAGCCAAAAAAAAGAAAAAAAGAAAAAAATGACATAAAAAAGTTAAATCTTTTCTATTAAAATTTCTATCTTTTTGCCCTTATCTTGACATAGACCGAAAATCCAAAAAAACTCTAATCCAATCATGTAGGTTTCGTCTTTCCCTGATCGAAACACGAATTGGGTATTTCTTGATTTTGTGTTTTTTGGTTGGATTGGAGAGGGGTTTAAGTGGGGTTAGCAGAGACTGATCGATGACGGTGACGGCGGCTTCATGTTTGGGTGATGATGTGTGGCCACCTGGGTTTAGGTTCCACCCTACGGATGAGGAGCTGGTGCTGTATTATTTGAAGAGGAAGATCTGTAACAGAAGGCTAAGGCTTGATATTATTCGCGAACTTGATGTCTATAAGTGGGATCCTGAGGAACTGCCTGGTAATGATCACATCTGTATTGTATTATTTGCTTTCATTTTACCCCTGGTCGTTTGATTCGATTATATTTTGCCAAAGTTTGTCTTTTGAAAATTAATTTTGGTCATGTGTTTTTGGGAATTTTTGCGTTGACTTATTGGTTGGATGTAATTCTTTGTTAATTTTGTTTGTTCAGTTCTTAATTTGATTTGATGTAACGCACTGAAACCTGGTTGGTTATTTCTGTAAAAAAATTGTGTAATGTATCTTTTTCTGTAGAGATTGGATTACTGTAGCTTTTAGGTGAATCGGGTAATGTTTTGATTTGGTTTGGTATAATTTTTCATGGTTTTCACTTTTCTATGGAACTGATTTTTGGCTTTTGCAGGGATCGGAGTTTGTTACATCCATGTTTTTGTGGTTTGCGTTGTCTTGGGTGTGTTGAACGGTATTCTGAATACCCTCTGTGGACGAACTTGAATGTTGTCAACAAATCGGTTCTGCTTTTATCCTCTAGTTTTATATGTGTAGAAGTTTTGGTATCAGTTTGTTTGTTAGTTTTGTGTGTCAAAAGTTAGATCTTACTCGGTTTTGATACTACCCTTAGGATGGTTTCGCATGTGGAATTCACTTCCTGTATTTTGATGTAGGGGAAAATGTTTGGTTAGGTTAAGGTACATGTATGATGATTTGTTTATTGTTTTTGATGTTCAAAGCATTGTGATATTGTGCTTATTATCTGTTACTGAAGTGAAAATCATTTACAGGGCAATCCATATTGAAGACTGGAGATAGGCAATGGTTTTTCTTCAGTCCAAGGGATAGGAAGTATCCTAATGGAGCAAGGTCAAATAGGGCGACTAGGCAAGGGTATTGGAAAGCAACAGGAAAGGACCGTAATGTTGTGTGCAGTTCTCGGAATGTTGGAGTAAAGAAGACCTTAGTTTTTTATAGAGGCCGTGCTCCTAGTGGTAAGAGAACTGACTGGGTGATGCATGAATACACTTTGGACGAAGAGGAGCTCAAAAGATGTCCAAATGTAAAGGTATACAGCGTTATGTTATTCTGTTTTTGCTTATTGATTGCATCTTCATGCTAATTAAAACCTTTCTTCTGTGGCAGGATTATTATGCACTTTACAAGGTTTACAAAAAAAGTGGACCAGGTCCTAAAAATGGTGAGCAGTATGGAGCACCATTTAAGGAAGAAGAGTGGCTCGATGGTGAATATGCAGATATGAACAACTCTGTTACCCCTGTTAAGTGTCAGAATACGGTCATGCCTCCTGTTGATAATATGAAGGCTATTGCTCAAGTGGGGCAACCATTAGATGATCTCCAGGACTTCATGAAGCAAATTGCTGATGAAAATCCACTTGACCAGTTACAAATTAGTAATTATACTAATGGGCTATCCCAGGTCAGTTGTATATTGATTTTCTATTATTAATTTCCTTCATTTCGTCCCTCAACTAATCAAAAGCATGTTGTATATTTAGCCGATGGCATCTCATCTGTTGACATGCAATTACTGCTGCTCAATATATGTGTCTAAAAGCTAAATATAGTAAATGATCTTGATTTTGCCCATATATGTGCATCACTAATTGATGAGATAAACTTGTTTCAATCATGCACAAAGAAAGTTACATAATAGTGTTACATGGCTCTCATCTCTTTATTTTGTGAATTTGTGTTTTGTTGATGTATATAAAATCTCAGGTTGCTGGTGAAGAAGAGACCGAAAGTACGCTGGTGGATCCATCCTTTAGAGAAGTCCTCTTTCCTGAGCCAATCTATGTGTCTCCTACAAGTGGCCAGCAATGCGATATGCAGGGCTCAGCTACCTCTGAACTGCAGCCGCTTGAAGCGGTCGAGGTCACATCTGTTCCTAATAACTCTGAACAAACAGTCCAGTTACGCGAAGATGATTACCTGGAAATTGATGATCTCATTGGTCCAGAGCCTATTTTATCTAACACAGAGAGACCTGCTAAGGCCTTGTGTTTTGATGATTTTGATGGACTGTGTGAGCTTGATCTCTATCAGGATGCTGCCTTGTTTTTGCGTGAAATGGCGTCTGTTGGCCAGGAAACAGTTCCACAGGAAAATGAAGTTGGTTTCCAATTGCAGGCTGATTCAATGCCCGATCAGGTGGATTACCAGTTACAGCCACACTCTGCAATGAATGATATGGAATCCTTTCATCCTTCAGCATTTGATACAGATCAGCTGTGGGTGGATGATCAGAGAAGCAGTGTCATCACTAATGCAGAACCTATTCATGAGACTCTTTCTCAACCAATTTCAGGTATAAAGGAGTTAGAATCTTAGTATTAGTATATTCATTCTCATTTTCACTGAGTTTTGCTTTTGTTTTGGACGAAGTTGCTGTCTTGGGAGCCCTTCCATTCAGAGCTCTCGATCAGATGGATGGTCCTCAAGGCACAAAGTCTATGTGAAAGTGGGACTTTGAGCCAGATTTGAGAGCTCTTGTACAACTATTTCTTTGTATATTAATTAAAGTAAACTGCTAGGATGTGATGATGTCTAAGTCTTTGGTTATGTTCAGGTGTTGTAAATGAATCTACCAATAATCCTACTGGAGCTAATGAAAATCAAACTGGCGGAGAGGATGGTGTCACATCTGGTTGGCTCTCTTCTACGTTGTGGGCCTTCGTCGAGTCAATACCTACTACTCCTGCATCAGCTGCAGAAAGTCCTTTAGTGAATAAGGCTTTTGAGCGAATGTCTAGCTTCAGCAGGATCACAATGAATCTCAAAAGCAGGAATATCAGTGCTGATAATCTGTGTGCTAGTAATTGCGCTGCGAATACTGGGAGGGTTGGTAGACATAGGGGTTTCATTTTCCTGTCTATTTTTGGAGCATTTTGTGCAATCTTGTGGGTTTTGGTTGGAGCTGTGCGGGTGCTGGGGAGAGGTATCTCCTCCTGAATGATGTACATGGGAAGTCCTATTTTTGGGGCACTAGGTGTAGGGGAGTTCAAGATGGCTAAACCCATCGTTTAGTTTTAAGGCTTCCAATTTCAAATGTGAATTTTTAATGTAAAAAATGAATCTTTTTGTCATATAGGGGGTATAGTGCCCCAGACAGCAGTAGGAGGCAATCTTATTAATGGATATATAAGCAATTATTTATCTATTAGGGTTATTTTTATTCATTTGTACTGGGGTCAACGACTAGTGTTCCAGAATCCTTTGTTTTCTAATACATTGACAACTTTTGAGAAGTGGAGTGGTAAATGGGTGAGTTAGAATGATATGGGTAAAGTTAATACATAATTTTTTTACTAATTTATGATTTATTTAATATTTATGAGTGTTTATATTATTTTTAGTCATTTATTCAATCAAAAATTGAATTGTTTGAAATTAAATATTTTAATTGAATTAAAATATTTATTTTAATTGAACTATAATTAAATTTAATTTTTAATATAAAAATAAAATATTAATTATATTACTAAGTGATTGAAATTATAAGAAGATATTTTCTTTTGAGAAATGAAAAAAAAAATCTTATTTCATTATAAAATGAAAGAATTTATTAGCAAAAAAAAAAAAATTAATTCTTTCTATAATTTTTTTTTGAAATTTTAAGGAAGTTTGTTTTATACGACGTTAACTCTTTGTTTTGATTTCATTTACTCATGGAAGATTAGTTTAATTAATACTTATATTTACCTATTTTTATAATAAATTTGAGAGAAAAAAACAACTCATTTTTTATAAATTTTTTTAAAAAAAGGCTAAATCTTTAGATGTTAATAATTATTCTGTAATTTCTATATTGCATATAGTCATGGATAGAATATATTAGACTTCTATTAATTTAGAAAATTATAACTATTTATTTTGATAAAATAATTAATTTATTTTTAATTTAAATCATTTTACACATAATTCATGAAAATATTTTCACCAATATGCTTATTTTCTTTATTATAAAGAAAATATTTGTCATATTATTGAAAATGTCATATTTTTATTAGATACCCTTTTCTTAAATAAATTATGAGAGATGACATTTATTTTAAAATCAAATTTAAATTATATGTATGGAAATTTCAAAATAAATAATTTTTTTGAAAAAGCCATAGCCACCAATCACCATAAAATTTTATCCTTATTTTTACTAAATAAGTTTATCATTAAAATAAATTAATTTTATTAATAAAATTAATTTTTTTACATCACTTGCATAAATAATGATATAGTATTTGTTTTTAATGATAAATATGTTTGCTTCCACTTTATAAGATTATATAAAATTTGTTAAATGCTAGAGTTAGAAAAAAAATTCTTAGATAAATAGGTACTCTAAGGGCATCTCTAATAAACTTTTCATTTGAGCAAAATTATTTACTTAATGAGCCAATCTAAAAACATGATCTTCAATACATTTTTTATTTTTTCCATTTTAGAGTAGAGAATTAGTTTAATTGTCTATATGTAGAGAATCAAACTTCATTCTCCACTCTATTATTAATAAAATATTTCAATTTTTTATATAAGATATTAATTGACATCTATATGTTTTTGCTGTGTTTATTGAAAAAGTTTTTCTCTTTTATTCCATAACAATCATTTGACTTTATTGAACACTAATGTTTATTGGACAAAACAAAATGAAAATTAAAAATATCAAAAATCTAATTGAGTTGTACAAATTTTTTTACTCTTTATATTTAAAGATTTTTTAAAATATTGTTTATTGTGCAAAAGATGCTCTTTAAAATAAAGTGGACTATTGGAGATGATTTTAGTGAATTTATATCTAGCTATATATTAATAGAGTTGAGTAGGTAAAAACTTATTTTATATACATAAAAAATATATCTGACACATATTTTTCCTCGTACCCATTTTTAAAAGATAGATATGAATGAATAATGGTCAACTCGAATTATGAGATATGCATCAAATGAATGCCGATATATGAAACATTTGCCATGACTTTTGTTATACCAACTTCCATGATTTTGAAGCAACGATGCATTTGAATTGATAATTGTTCTTATTATAAGAAAAGGCTTTTTTTTTTTTTTTGGGTATCTAAAAACTTTAGCATTAATTTTAAAACTTGTATAATTTTTTTGTTTTTAAAAAACTATCATTTTAAATGTTGAAAAAAAGTAGTCTTGAACTGTTGTCTTGCTGTTTTAATTCTTTTATGATTATAATATGTCAAACAAATTTAATAGTTTGTTCAAATTGAAATGTTTCAAAATGTTAAATAGACCATGAGTTGAATATTATTTTTATCGTTAAAAAATGAATAAGTGAATTTAGTGATATATACATTATTGTGTTATTAAATATAATTTTTAATATATATATATATATATATATATATAATTTAATAATTATTTGTGATCATTTTATTATCATATTAAATAATCTTATCAAAATTAACATTATCTAAAATTATAAATAGTTACACACATTAGTAATTACAATATTCAAAATATAACAATGACACTCTAGTATTCATCTAATTAAGGATAATGTTACATAAACTTATAGTGAAATGCAATAGATCTTTGTAATTAAATATTTTAATATAAAATATTGCACTTTAATTCTCATACCTTCATCATCTATAATTTAAAATGTAATATATCTCATCATCATCTATAATTTAAAATGTAATATATCTCCATAATTGATTTTTTTTTAGTAAATCAATCAGATATGATATTACTATAAATAAAATCTCAACACAAATGAAAATAAAGAAAAACAACAACAAAACATAAGTAAAAAAGTTATACAAACCTTACAAAATAGAAATTATGCTACTATCTACATGCAAAATATTCTAAATTTGAGAAAATCTTCTAATAATTGCTTCCTAATTCAGGAGAAAACTTGATTTTCAAAATCACAACATTATTAAATACAACTTGATTTTTTACTTACCATATGAAATAAACAGAATATGTAAAAGTCACTCTTCTCATTCTATAACCAAGACTTTTCCTATGTTTCTTTTAGAAAACCATGAAAATTTTCTAGTTCAAGGTAAAGAACATCAAAAAATTCTATAGTTTCTAAGTATTATCTTCCTAACAACCTTTGTGAATCTACATTGGAAAAACAAATGACTCACATTCTCAATTTCACGATTACATATAATACCATTGTCATAATCAATCACACCTCATTTTTTTAATCTATCTCTAATTGATATCCTAATGCTAACTAACATATAAAACTGCACCTTGGAATATGTTAATTCCTATAATAGTTTGTACCAACCAACTTTAGTTGCAGGTTTTCTCAAAATATTCCATGTACTAGCTATTGTGAATTGGCCATGAGTATTAAGTTTTTAAGTAATTGCATCTACTATATCATTTTGAACTTGAAATTTGATAAACCTTTAGGCTTAGGCAATCTCCTTATCCAAGAGATCAAGTAAGTCCATCTATTATCATGCCATAACTCTATTACTTTAGTAGATCTACCAATATCTGAATCCATAATATCAACATTTTGAAAGAGTCAACCATGATTGCTCTATTTAACCATATAGGTAAAACCAAAACAAGAAATACTTTTCAATATCAAGTTTATAGCAGAAGATATTAACCTTTCTTACCTTCTGCAAATATCTCTAAGCGTATGAAGCTTCATAGGGTTTTATTATACCCCAAAAACTTAATTCTTATAGTTTGTTCACAACGATGCATTTGGCCCTAGAGTGTTTTTCTCGTTAGTATATCCCAAATAAACTTAGCAATTTCTCGTTAGTATATCCCAAATAAACTTAGCAACAATAACTTGATTATAGTTATATAGCCTTTTAAGCCCTAATTCACCCTCACATTTAGGCTTGCATATTTTATCCCAAGCTACAACACCACCTTGCTTATTGTTATCAAAAACTTTTCACAGATAACTTCTACACAACCTCTTAACTTTAACAAAGACTATCTTAGGTAGAACAAATATAATGCTCTAATAGATATGCAAACTAAAAAGAATATATTGTACTAACTAGAATCTTTTTATATAAGATAAATTTTTAACAGCCCATGAAGGTATTCTTTAAGTAATTTGAGATATCAAAGCCTTGGAATAGTTTGTTGAACCTTTTTTAGTTTAGTTCTTATGTTGATGATTACAAACAAATGATTATATAATCTAACCTTGTGCAAATACGTTAAATTTGAACTTGTAAACCCTTCATTCAAAACCTTGAGATTATCTAAACAAATTTTGATAGTTTCTTTCAAAATGGACAAGTCTTGGAGTCATGAAATGAGTCCAGCTCTGTCAATGACCATTACAGATTGTTAACAACTGTTGAGTACATACTAAGGGGGAATTGAAGGAAATCAATGAGAGCTGAAAAAAAAAAAAAAGCTTAGAAGAGTTGGCTAAAGTATTTTGTAAGTTCTAATGATGGTGAAAATGTGCATTGATGACCATCGGATGGAATTATAAGCATTGGAGAATCATCAACACTAGTTTAAAAATCTCAATAGAATTATCTAACTCTTTTATAAGTCCCAATGAGGGTGGAAGAAAGTACTAACAACTGTTGAATTGAGGCCAACAAGCATTGAAAATATACAACAAACGTTAAAGCTTAATCTTGATGGACTCTAATAACCAAAACAAAAGTCTCAATGATGGTAATCATTATAATCAGGCATTGAATATCCTCAATGACCGTTAAGAATTCACCCCAAAGCCCGACTTAAGTGATTGAGGCTAACGATTATTGAAAAGATCATGATAAGCATGGGTTATACTCCAACGAGCATTTTATGGATCTAACAGTGGTAGATAAGAATGAAATAATGACTGATAGGAATTCTTTTAGCACATATTTTTAAGTTAGAATTAGAAATTTTTACTAGTTATTATAGTGTTTTTATTTTAAAATAAGTTAATTTTCTACCTTTTTTTTTTTTTTTTTTTTTTTATGTTTGCACATGAATTTCTTCATAAGAAGCTCATTGGACCATACGGGGATGTAACTTTGTTTTTTTAGCAGAAGCAAATTTGATTTGGTAGATAAGTACATGAAAAGTTGCATGACCCATGCATCAAGCCATGCAAAATGGTAGAATCAGATTTCACAAACCCAAAATGTGTTGTCTTTTAAAAAGAGAAAGTTACCTGATGGGATGGGCATTCTGGAGCAGAAAAAAAGGCAAAATTGAAGAGAGAATTTTGGAAGATTTTGGAGAGCTTTTCTTAGGGTTTATAGATCTAGACATAGATTCTTTTTCTTGTGAATATTCTACTTTTAGATTTAATGGATTTCTTAATCTTTGTTTCTTAATTTTCCTCTAGAATGAACTAATTCTTTAATTCTAGGGATCAGGGCAAAGGCGTAATACTTTTTTATGATTATATGAAGAGGTTTTTATTTCAATTATATTAGATTTCCTTAATTTAATATGTTTGAGCTTAATTGGCTTGTGTGTATGAATGACCATATATGTGCAATGCTTGAGGCTCTAGATCATTGAGCAAAAGTGGAACTTTAGGGTTAGTTTTAACATATTAAACTAGAGGATAAAAACCACAAGAGTAGGTTTGACTTCTAAAGATGTCAATGGATTGTTCTAGGAACCTAATGCATTGTTATTGGATTTAGTGATTACAAGAGTAGACATAATTTCACTAATAATAGACTCAATTTTACTTAAGAGATATTATTGGATAATTTAGAAAATCCATCTTTAAAGGGCAATGTAGTCGTATGAGAAATAAAAACTCTTGGTATAATCGAGGAATAGTATTGTGGCGAACTTGAATTTCCTAGAAACCATTAGCATAGGAGTTTTCTTTTCATTATATTATGTTTAGTTAATTTATTTTAGAATTTTCAGATTTTTTAGGTTAATCATTCTTTCATAATTTGGTCACTAGATAAGAGGAAAAACTGGTTTCTTGTTAGTACTTATGAAAATCAATCTTCGTAGGAATGATCTCTACTTTTCATTATATTAGTTAAAGCAATTTGTGCATTTACAAGAGTTTTACATGCAACAATGACACTTAATAATAATGGAAGCAAGATTAAGAGGGTGTTGTTTATTTAACGATCGTTGTGATCTCGCCAACAACTATTAACAGTGTGCCTACTAGTTCTGGCATGTTTCTCAATGTGAGTATCGACTAGTTTGTTGTCTTACCAAGAACATTGTCAAACTCGCTTTTTTAACTTAGAATTAATAAAAGACTCATAAACTCATATTATAAAATCGAATAATAAAATCGTAAGATTTTACAATATAATAAAATACCCTTTAAAATTTAATTATACATATATAAAAATATACATAAGTTCATATGTAAATGAAATCCTATATGTATAAAAATATAAATGAGATATTTTACAAATTTAATATGCATAAAACTATATTAAAAAGATCATAAGAGAACCTATTCATAAAAAAGATTTAAGTTCATATCCCATATTACAATATTAGAATACATAAAAAAAAATTAGTTCAAGTCCATTACACGTTTAAGCTAACAATACAAAATATACAAATAAATACTATACGAAATATATTAAATAATGGCTCATAATCAAAGACAATTTGTACTCAGTTCTAACAAATGGTTCGAAAAATTTATAAAATCATAAAAATGATTTCATTGAGTTTAGAGAGTTCAAACTCGATTTTACTTCGATTTTACATAAGAATTGGTTATATATATATATATATATGTTCACTTGTTTGAGAGATTCTGACTCATAAAATTATGAAAGCATAAGAGTCAAAACGTGATTTTAACAATCATGCCTACAAGTACATGTAGAAACTGAAAAGATTGAAAATAAAAAATAACAAGTTTCAAGTGATAGTAAGACATAGTCAAGTAATCTAAAAGCTTCAAAGAACATTCTAATGTGTCTTAAAAGTCTTCTTCAAGAAGAAGATTAACTAAGCTTTATCAGCAACATCAAAGTCCAACCCACTCAAACAGATAAAAAGGTTATATTCACTACTTGTTTATGAAAGAATTTTAGTGTTGAGAGTATTCCATTCTAGATTTCTTATAAAACTTATATAGGGATACTCTTAGGTTGGAAATAACCTTTAAACCATTTTTTTAATGAAAGGTTTAAAATAGTGATTACAAACTATCTTGGGGGAAATGCTTGAATAGTGTAAGTAAACTATTTGTTAAGGTTTTTAGGTGGTGCTTAGGAAATCCACCTTGGGAAGCATTAAGTGGTGCCTGGTCAAATGCACTTGTATAAATATTTCAATAGCGCTTAAAAGCTATTATCTCATGGAACTTTCTAGTGATATTTAAAGGAAATGGCATAGGCTTGATTTAAGTTGAACCTTTATTTGGATTCATTTTTGCTTAAATCTCTATGCTTCTCTTTAAAAAATTTTAAACTTTCCACTGCCCTATTCAACCTCTCTCTCATTTAGGGCTTTTTGAGACAATATGATCTTTATTAAGTTTAGTGGAAATTAAAGGTACTCTAAGATATTTAACAGAAAGTTGGCCTTCTCCAATCACTATATGTTGCAGAATCTTAGCTTTAACATTATCTAAAATACCACAACAATATACTGAGCTTTCTTAATTGTTTACTTGCATAGTTGAGATAGAGAAAAAGTGATTTAAATTCATCTTGTTCTTCTTTATAAATTCCACATCTCCATGGCTAAAGATAAACTAATCATCTGTAAGACATAAATGATTGAGCTTTAATTTTGACAGCCTTCATGGCATTGAAATCCCTTATTGTAATAAACCTTGAAAAGTCCTTGAGAAGTACTCTATAGTTATTACAAAAAAGAGAAAAAAATATGGGATCTCCTAGTGTTAATGTCACACCCCATTAAATCGTCATTAATTGCTCTAAGTTTATCCATTATTGTTAAAAGACCTTAATTCAATTATCATTTATTTATCATATTTATTTTTCACACAATGTCTCTTGTTCACAATATAGTCACTATTTACAATAAAGTATACATGACTAAACCAACTGGAATACTAATAGACTGCATACTGGTCCAACCTCTTTTAGACTGCTAGACAACAATCTTGAAAGATAACTGGACACAGTCTTTAGTCTACTCTTCCTGAAATAAAATTTCATGCAAAAGAGTGAGTTTGCATACTCAGTAAGTAAATGCATAACGATACTTCAATCTCAATTAACATATCAAACATTTTATTATTCATAACTTATCATCATATCCATGTACGAAATAAACAGTCTTTACTCTTAAATACCACATAGGCTGTCAAAGGTTATTACC